>JAWZYT010000759.1:0-7500 GCA_034508575.1 Petrolisthes manimaculis
TCCTATAAAATAAAGGGTTATGAGACAAACTGTTGCATATCGTGGTAAGTGTAACAGGTAAAAAAGCATTGCACAGAAATTAAAAACGAATTATAGAGCTTTACTTTACCAATAAAAGAAAATATTCACATATACTTAGTAGGCTTCTATTTATTTCTGCGAGAAGCAGGAAGCTGTATTACGAGTACAGAAACTTTGAAAGAAAGTACAACCATTTATTAGGAGAGTATTTACTGCGGGTAAGATAAGATTAACTCATACTTAATAACTATAATATGCAAAGGAAAAATCAGTGTGAAGTACTATCTTACCAAAATATCTTTCTTCCACCTATTTGAAATATTATTTTAAATCGTGCGTAGTATTTTAATACAAGATTATATACTCATTATTATTCCCATAGAAGGTAAAGTATTATTCACAAGCTACGCACTTCAAGAATTCCCAATGAAAATAGAAATAATCTTTTAATGTTCAAATTTCCTCCAAGAAGTATTATTATACTTAGTGATGATGTCATCAATGACACACACTCCTCAAGTACCATGTTGCATGTCCTTATTTATATGTTGGTCCTGCATAAATATTGGCAAGTATTCCTCCAAAGGATGCGAAATCTCCACTTGCTTTAAAGCAATTCAGGCACTATATGCATGTAATTCATATCTATTACTAATCAAACCTCTCTTATATCATCAAAATTCTATTTCTACAATCTATACTTACCTACTGATAGACTATTAACAATATATTACCCTACTCACCCTACACATGGCATGGATTAAGGCTACTCTAGAGAGGCAGACTCAGATAAAATCGATTCAAGGGAATCGTTACATTGGAAAATAAAATATATAATTGCTAGACAATATATCCCACTCTCTTCCACCTTTCAATATATTTCATTTAATATCGACTTGTTTAATATCTCCCTATTATCAGTTGTTTCAGGAAAAAGTGAAGCTGGGAAGTTATTCAAGGAAACTGGGAATCAAACATCCTTTTAATATCAGTTGGTTACTCCATATATTGATGAAAATAAAACTTGGTACAAATATTTATTATCCCATGTCTTATCTTTCTGGCAGGTACTATAAAAAATTTATATAGAAAAAGTCTACTGTCATATTTTGCATTGTATAAGAGAACTCTATCAATGTAGACTGAATTATCTTGTTATGGAAAATTAACATTTAGCTGTTATTGCACAGCCACAACATAGCAACAAGGCCTCTTCATTAATGTGTGAATTTTTAGCATAGGTTAGCTTATACACATAACTACAAGCACCTAGCTCAACACATTAATTTTAAGATTATTTCTTTATGTATGTAACAGTGTATTTTATTCATGTATTGATGTTCATTTTAAGTATATGATGTGCCTATGTCTTTGATGTCAATTTTATATTATTATGGAGGTATTCACTGATAATATCTTAGTTATTGTGTACCCTACCTACATTGTATGTTTGTTTCCACAATCAAGGTTATCTGAGGACAGATTAGGGTAGCGGCCGAGCATTTGTACACAATAAGGCAAGTGCTGTATGCCACAATCATAAGATAATACACAGGTAAACAGACTGCCTGCCTAAGACCCTGTACACAAGATAAGCAGAGGGCAGATATTGGTAATAAACAGTGTGAGTCACAGTGGTACCTATGTGAGAGTAGGGAGAGAGTAGAAAGGAGAGTAGGGAAAGAGAGTAAGACTCCGACATAATCAAGGAATGGTCACAAGGAGATATGCCCAAATACACAGATAATATAAACTGATTAGAGCAGCAGGAGGGGTAGGACTAAGAACACGAGGACTATACCTCATGACCACATGACAACCAGACACGTAACTTTCCTACCACATGACCCACGTGGCATCCGGCCACGTAAGCATGACAACACACAGTAATAATTGTATCCAAAGACAACTGACAACTCCAGTGAAATTGTATATAAACAGTGACACTTACCTAATAGGTAGGATTCTTAAACTTGCTCCCTAAGGGCTATTACATAATTATCTCGCCAAGAGAGACACACTACTCTATCAGAAAAGAAGCACATCAATATCATTCCCTGTCTGTGTGTGTATAGAGATATAAGTGTAAATAAATGAACTTTCCATGTTACAACTGTGAAGTCAATTACCTTAGAAAACACCCACGTCTACACTACCTAACTAATAATAATAACAATACTACAAGTCTCAAGAAGCAAATACAACTAAGTTACCAGAGCTTGAACGAGTTAAAGCCTAACAGGACTGGTACATGAGTGTAGGTGGTGGAGTGAGTGTAGGTGGTGGGGTTAGTGTAGGTGGTGGAGTGAGTGGAGGTGGTGGAGTGAGTGTAGGTGGTGGAGTGAGTGGAGGTGGTGGAGTGAGTGTAGGTGGTGGAGTGAGTGTAGGTGGTGGAGTGAGTGTAGGTGGTGGAGTGAGTGTAGGTGGTGGAGTGAGTGTAGGTGGTGGAGTGAGTGTAGGTGGTGGAGTGAGTGGAGGTGGTGGAGTGAGTGTAGGTGGTGGAGTGAGTGTAGGTGGTGGAGTGAGTGTAGGTGGTGGAGTGAGTGGAGGTGGTGGAGTGAGTGGAGGTGGTGGAGTGAGTGTAGGTGGTGGAGTGAGTGTAGGTGGTGGAGTGAGTGGAGGTGGTGGAGTGAGTGTAGGTGGTGGAGTGAGTGGAGGTGGTGGAGTGAGTGGAGGTGGTGGAGTGAGTGTAGGTGGTGGAGTGAGTGTAGGTGGTGGAGTGAGTGGAGGTGGTGGAGTGAGTGGAGGTGGTGGAGTGAGTGTAGGTGGTGGAGTGAGTGTAGGTGGTGGAGTGAGTGGAGGTGGTGGAGTGAGTGTAGGTGGTGGAGTGAGTGTAGGTGGTGGAGTGAGTGTGTGCTGTGCCTTACTATACATCCTTAGTCCTTACCAATACAAAGGGTAAAAATTATGTGTTTGTAAGGAATATTTCAGTGGTTATATATAGGTAGAAATAATCACTTCAGGCGAATCTGAAAATTTAAAGAATCACATCAGTTTATTCCACGGATATAATTATAAACTAAAAAATAATAATAAAACCTGGTGTATTTATCAGACTGCATGAAAGCTCTCTCGGATGATTGGCCTTGTAGTCATTTAGCTCTGGTGGAGTGATTAATTACCTCGAGGTGATTAAGAATAGGTTGATTATCAGGCTCTGAATATTGTCACTAACTGAGTTTAGATGAGACGCTTCTCCTCGCTATATGATTTGATGTTGACTGTTTAGATAGAGTATATAATATTTTGAAGTATCTGTGTAGACTTGTAATATATTAGCTTATGTTGTAATTGTCTTGTATAATATTCATTCCAGTACTGTACAAGTCGTGGACAATAATAATAATCATCCATTATAGGAGTGACTCGTGTAAACATTTGACATCCTCCCTCTGTTCGTTTGCTGAGAAACTTTCCTGTAAATAGGTTAAGTAATATCTTTTAATTTACTTCAAGCAGCTACTCACAATTCAAAACTGTAATATCTTATGAAAACAGTATGGAGAAATCTGTTTGAGGTATCCACATGTGTATTTATATTTATGTCCACGACCGTACATGTCTGTGGAGCACTAAGGGAACATTCTTTTTCGTGACAAAAATGAATCCCTATTAGCAATATTAAGGTGGTCTGTTTCCTGGCAATAGTTCAGAGAGATCATGCAGCAGCCGCCTTCCAATTCACCAACAAGAGAATCTCCCCTTAATCCTTATTGAATTCCCACGAGAGCAATGTTTGGGTGCTGAAATGTAAAGAAATGTTCCAGCGCCTTTCTAGTGCCACTTACAACACGCAGGAAGTAGATATTGAGGACAGGGAAGAGACCAAAACTAATCCTAACTTTGGAAACTCAAAGAGAGTGTTTGTTGTCTTGCAGAAGTAAAGTTACATTCTTTTTAAGTTGCATACGAACTAAAAAGAAGGTGGTACACTATTGTTATTGTTTTCAGTTTCCTAATGCCCAGAGATAAATAATTTGGGAGCTGTTTAATGGACTTCCTCTAACCTCATGAATGCAGTACTTGAAGATATGTAATGCTATATAAAGTTTAGGGATGTTGAGATACGGTACATTATAATAACCTGCACCTAAAGTTACTCGCCTCTTTTACGTATTGTACATATTTCAGGCAGTCATCTCTGTATATAAGTAATGTTCTGATTGAGGCAATATTCCTCTTACTTCTCTCCCTTCCTCCTATACCCCTCCCTGATGACCCTCCTCCTCTCCCTCTATCTCCCCCTCTCCCTCTCTCCCTCTCCCCCTCTCCCTCTCCCCCGCCTCCTGTCCCTCTCCCCTTCTCCCACTCCTCTCCCTCTCCCCCTCCCTCCCCCGCCTCCTGTAGTGTGAACCTGATAATTACCACATTTTCTAACACACACACACTAGTGCTACCATAAATATTCTGATATGATAAAAGTTATGTAATTATTTTTTTCTCTCTCTCAGCTACTGCGGTGTGCAAGAGCTACCGGTATATATATAGGAGAGTTGAAGCTATTTTCATTACAAATTAGAGAAGTGTACTGGCAACAGTGTCGTTTTTATATTCACATTTTCTCCCGACATATAATTATATTTGTCGTAAATTAACTATTATTAATATTATCATCATTACTACTACTACTACTACTACTACAACTATTTTATACTACTACTACTACTACTACTACTACAAATTATTATTATTATTATTATTATTATTATTATTATTATTATTATTATTATAATAATATAACAACGTTTATGTTTCATTTTCTGCAGGTATGGTATAGGAGGTTGTGTGTGTGTGTTATGACGACCCCTTGCTGACCCACTTATACTCTATATATAGCCTACAATGTACTGCCCACACCTACTCCACTCAACCAGGTACTGTCCTTGTCAATACTTTACTTGTTATTACTTTACTTATTAATACTTTACTTGTTATTACTTTACTTGCTATTACTTTACTTGTTAATACTTTACTTGTTATTACTTTACTTGTTAATACTTTACTTGTTATTACTTTACTTGTTATTACTTTACTCGTTATTACTTTACTTGTTAATACTTTACTTGTTAATACTTTACTTGTTACATTATTTTATTATGCTTATGATTTATTATACCACATGTCACAGCTACACACACGAGAGATGATTAATGCTTTGTTCAGTTAAGAGCATAAATTAGCCTTACCCTTTCTTTAATCAGTAGATGATAATATTATGCCAGGAAATTAGCTCTTAGCACCCACATGTGACTTGGAAACGCACACGTGGCGTCTTTGGTGCTGTGGGTTACGTCTCTTGGTGATTCGAGTATCCTTTATGGGGCGGGGGGGGATTACAGTGTTGGTAATAAATTTGGAACAACTAATTCATCCAAACTTTTCCAAGAAACAAGCCACCCTTAATATGATTTATCTATTCCTGTTTCCTGACATACTTTGGAGGAATCAAGGCTCTCTAATGTGTCAGAAGCGTATTACACCTTTATCTAGCTGTATATTAGTGGCATTTGGTCGTGTGTGTCTAGTATGTATGGGAGGATTGAGTTGTGGAGTTGTTGGAATGTTGTGTGACTTTACACTCTGTTTTGCCATGATGTTGAGAAGATGTTATGAGAGAAACAAGGAAACAAACTTATTATTATATTATTTTATGTACTGTACCTTTATGTTCTCAACGGAAGGTATGTATGTATGTACAGTCGGCAGAAAAAGTATTGACACTCCCCTATGGACAGTTATATATTTAATTTCAATGTAAGGGTGGTTCCAATACATTTTATGCCGACTGTACAGTACAATGAGTCCCCCCCCTCCCTGCCTCACTGCCTTCCCTCCCTCCCTTCCTTCCCTGCCTCCCTCCCTGCTACCCCTTCCTCCCTCCTTCCTTCCTCCCTTCCCTCCCTGCTACCCCTCATCCTAACTACAGCCATTCCTTTAAACCCTCTGCCTCTTTCAGCAAAATTAGCGACCTTCTAAACTTTGGGATGGGTTTTCGCTGAACTTGGTATAAATGTTACTTTAGTTGGACCTTCTCTGAACTTTGCGTCAATGGATATTCACCAGACGTGGCACAAACTTCAGGCTGTTGTTGTTGTTGTTGTTGTTGTTGTTGTGTTGTTGTGTTGTTGGCGGTGACCGAGGTTATTGTTGTTAGTTCTGGTTTTGTTTATTTATGATGTGCATATATATAGTCAATATTTCCAGTCATTTATTTCCATTCCAGACAGTTTCAGTCAAGCTTTAACTTTTTTTTTTTTTTTACTTGTCTGCCTCTTATTTAATTATTTATTTATTATCTATTTTTTATCTTTATTTATTTATTCATTTTATCTTTATTTATTTATTTATTCATATATTTATTTATTTAGTATCTATTTTTTTATCTTTATTTATCTATTCATGCTATCTGTATTTATTTATTCATTTATTTATTTATTTATTTATTCATATATTTATTTATTTATTTATAAATTATATTCCTGTCCTACCTAGATGTCAGTAATTATTGGTTGATACAGTAGGTTTATTTTGGTGAATTTGCCAGTAGATTTGTTTGTCTACTCGTCAACAACTAATTGATTGGGAGTTCATCATAATATTCCATCAGATGTCTAAGGTGGGGAAAGGATAAAAGATTATATTATTATTATGTCTCTTTATAAATGAACACTATATATAGGCCTTAATTATTTACTGATCACTTATTTTACTTTACTGATTTACTTATTTACTCTCTTTATAATTATCTCCTTTCCTATATCAATTATTTTTTTATGGTTCGAGTATTCTCTTTACTTGTTCCATTTTTCACTCTTCTTTCCTTGGTTTTATTTCTTTCATTTGTCTTTCCTTTTTCTCTCACTGCTTCCCTCCCTTCAAGTAAGTTATAGGAGTTACTGAACAGGGAAGTCTCTCGAACACACACACACACACACACACACACACACACACACACACACACACACATATTATATTCATGAAAACACATATGCAGATACATTCACATACATAATATTATGCACACACTCAAACACAAAGTCACACACACACACACACACACACACACACACACACACACACACACACACACACTATTACTATTACATTGTCCTCTCTGTTTTGCATTTAAATATTTGACTCTTATCTACAACATTTATACATCAACAACGTTTTTTGTGTGTGTTGTCAAAAACGTTAATAATAATAATGTCCGGAGAGTTAATTTTTTTTTTTCCCACCATGTTATTGAATGGTGGAGAGTTTACATATCAGATCATTTGGTGTTTTGCGAGATGATTGGTAAGCGTTTCCACTCTGATAAATCAAAGCGTTTATTTTATTTTGTGAAAGCGTGTTGTTGTGAGCCCGTGAAACCCAACCCCCCGTGAAGCACTCGATTGTGATGTAATACTCTACTGACACGGCAAAGCGTCACGTTATAAATGTTTTACCTTAAATATTATACTGTATATACCCTAC
>JAWZYT010000759.1:12500-45000 GCA_034508575.1 Petrolisthes manimaculis
CAACGTCAGTACCTGGTGGGGAGAGAGAGAGAGAGAGAGAGAGAGAGAGAGAGAGAGAGAGAGAGAGAGAGAGAGAGAGAGAGAGAGAGAGAGAGAGAGGGAAACAGTTAAACGAATAGTAAATTGATTTATTAGCAAACATTGTAATTTGATAAAAGTGAACTCTGTAATGATAATAACATAAATTATGATTTAGGTAGAGTAAATAATTCATATTATTACCAGAAAATAGTTATTATATACCGGTATCTGAAATTATTATGTAACTGAGTAGGTTGCCAAATATAATGAGTGACTGTATAATAAAGGACAAAATGTATAATAACAACCACTAACTAGAAAATATCAACATTTTACTTGTTTTGTTTACTTGTTTACATGTATGTGGATATTCCGCTATACACATTCACTTTGATCTTTATGTTTGGATAATGTCATAGGCCCCGTAAAAATAGACGTTGATTTATGTATACGTCGGTGCATTGGCGAGGGCAACGTGTTTACAAAAATGAAATAGTTCCAAGTCTTTAGTGTAAACAGATGAAACTGGAGATGTCTGTCTGTCTGTCTATCTGTCTGTCTGTCTGTCTGTCTGTCTGTCTGTCTGTCTCAGTATACGTTTTCTGGGAAGAGGTATTTTTATGTTGGTAGGTTAAGTTATTCTGGGATGTTGTTATTTCCATCATTTTTTTTGGAATAATTAGTTGGATGTGTGTTTTTAAGAGAAAGGTGGTGGTGGTGGTGGTGGTGTTTGTTTCCACTTCTGTATCCTAAAAAAAGAAAAACAGCAGCTCCCACACTTGAAGGAGAAGTAATATAAAGCAAAAAATAAAAATAAATAAAAAATAAATAAAAAGATATCTGACGTAGTGGAGATTTATGAGCCCGTACCCACTACAGTTGCTCACAAAAGTTTATGTCCCTCGATCCCTCTCTCTGTCTGACAACATGCACTATCCCGTACCGATATGGATTGTGAGCATTTTGAAGTATGAACAAACACCGTCTTATTTTCATGTTTACCTTTGGTGTTGTATTCACACTTCTTGAATGAGGATATGAGAGTGGGATTTCACAGTAAAAAATTCATATGTCAATCCTTCATATATTCCAAACGGTGTCACATGTATCTTTTCGTAGATTACTGAAGAAATGCGATTAAAATATATGTTATTATAATTGCTCTCGTTCCTATATTTATGGTGATAAATTGATTAATCTCATGGAGGACAACAGATTACACCAAACTGTAACAAGAAACATAGATAACTTATTTATCAAAGGGGAACAGTTTCGTAGAGTAATTTGGAGAATATTTGTAGCTATAGTTTCATGTATGGTCAGATGTACAGTCGACAAAAAATGTATAGAAAGTATGGATAATTATATTCAAATTCAATGTAAGGGTGGTTCCAATACTTTTTTCTCTGGCTGTACATGTAGTTGTTTATAATGATGTAGGAGATTTCAAGACGCCATTGGGACAGTCATAATTATATACCATAAGATTACATGTTGTCTATATGATAATATTTTCTTCCTCTTCACATGTGACCTCGTTTGATCCCACAGGCGATATTTCCGACCTCATGTATGTATTGACTTTTCTTTGAACCCACGCATGACCTCACCAGCACCAGGGAATCTGACGTCAGAGATAAAAATAAAATAAAAACATGTATATATAAAAAAGTCAAGTAACACCTGATGTGTGTGTGTGTGTGTGTGTGTGTGTGTGTGTGTGTGTGTGTGTGTGTGTGTGTGTGTGTGCCGCTGGCTGATGCTTCTCTGTCTTCCTGTTTTCATTGAGGGGAGAAGCTAGTGACTGAATATTTGACGGCTACTGAATCCTGCAAACTATGTCAGGACTCCGTAACATTGAGTTGATTGTGTTCCCTGGCTTTGTTTGGAGGAATCAGTCAGTAGTCCTCCAGTTTACCAAATAAACGAGACTCTCCACCATAACTTTATTTGGTAACTGTCTCTGTTCTCTTTCTTCTTTAAGTTAATTATTCACTAGATGCTGTTTTGCCATTGTGTTTCTCTGTTCAGACAGGTGTTTCTCGCTTGTTTTCTTTCCATTCCCTCGTGTATCTTATACTTGTTTACCGGAGGAATTCTAATTGATTGATTACCTCTGCTGCTGTATGCTCTAACGGTAACCAGACCTTACGCTTCATGGCGAGAATTTATCAGCTTCTACAGTATATATTGATGCCCGAGACCACAAGGATTATGAGAATTTAATGTTGCAATGCACTTGAACTGTGTCATGGAATATAATTATGAGGACAACAACTCCTTAATTCGTGACTCCAAGTAGTACCTCACAAGATATAGTAAACTGTCCCTATAAATCAAGAACACAGACCACACCCTTCATTGTACTGGGAATTATCTCATCTTTATGTTTCCATACATATTCGAGGCTGCCTTATAGTGCTCTCCCCTTATCTGCAATCCCTTCCATCCTTCGTATTTCGCTGTGTTTCGCTCTTGCCACCCTATTGGTTTGACTGTGTGCTTGAGCGTGCCTCCCTAAGCGCTTCATGGTTGACTCTCCACCCTCAGTTTTATCACACCCCGGGGAACAGCTCCAGTGATGGGTGTAATGGGGAGGTGGGGACTCTGATGGCCGGCAGGTGCATGCATGTGGTGGGGGTATGGGGAGAGAGGCAAGGGGAGGAATTACTGAGGGAGGATCGTTGAGAGACCTGCAGGGAAAATGAGAGCTATAGGGGTATGGGGAGAACAAAAAACGGGGGAAGGGAAGGGGAGGAATTACTGAGGGAGGATTGTTGAGAGACCTGGAGGGAACACAAGAGAGAGAGGGATATTAAGGGAAGGGTGAATGATGAGGGAAGCAGAGAGGGACGATGGTAGATGCAGGCAAGACTCGGATGATTGTGATGGATGTGCCAGAGTGAGTGAGTGAGTGAGTTACCCGGCTGGTAAAGTTCAAATATGTTTTTTTGGAAGATATAAAAAGAGTGAGTTAAAGTGTCTGCATGTTGAAGATCAGCGAGGAAGGGTACACAAGTTGAGTCGCCTCTGAACTACACTTCTATCTATGCATGGATCTTGAAAATGAATCTAAGAACTCCAAAGATGTATGCATAGATACATTTAAGAATTAAATAGAATGAGGTAGAGAGAGAATACCAGTGTATTGAAGGAAGTAAAGGAAGTGAGGTAGAGAGAAGGGTACCTATGTGTTGAAGAAAGTAAAGAGAATGAGGTAGAGAGTAAGGTACCTGTGTGTTGAAGGAAGTAAAGAGAGTGATGTAGAGAGAGGGTACCTACCGATGTGTTGAAGGAAGTAAAGAGAGTGAGGTAGAGAGAAGGGTACCTGTGTAGTGGGGGTGATAGAGAAGGTGTCATGGAGGTCGAGCCAAGTGTCACCCTCCTCTTGATAATTCTCGTCCTTCATGTTCTTGATGAGCACCTCCTTGAAGAACTGGTCCGTCAGTCCTCCTGCCTGCATGTAGTGAATGGCCTGCAGGGGAGAGGGAAGGCTGAATGGGAGGGAAAGCTGGTGAGTGGAAGGAGGGAGAGACAGGAGAGGTTGACATGACGTGGAGGGAAAATTTGAGAGAAAGGGCAGTAAGGGATAGATTGAGTGAGGATAGAAAGGTAGAGTGGGAGAGGAGAGTACGTGAGTAGCAGATAGAGGATAATTTGACGACAAGAATCTTTTGGACAAGTCAAACTGAGGATCGAGACTGAGGTTGGGACACACACACACACACACACACACACACACACACAAATCGGGGAGGGTAACAGTTGGTGAGCACATGTCCAGCACGTGATCAAGACCAGGTAATACACACACACACACACACACACACACTCACACACACGCACACACGCACACACACACACACACACACACGCACACACACACACACACACACACACACACACCTCATCAAAGTAAGACCTGAGTGGGGAGTTTGTATTGAGGAAGGCCGATACTCCGAAGGTTAGCAGACACTCCTCCTGTATTCTAATGGGTGCTTCCCCTCTCCTGGTGGTGTAGTGCTGCTTCAACACATACTCCAGGTGGTTGATGTTCTCTACCAACACTCTGTCTCGGTCCTCAGCGATCTGTCTGTTCACGGAAAGGATTATATACTGTAGATGGTAAATGTATACTGTAAATGGTTAATTAATGTATACTGTAGATGGTAAATGTATACTGTAGATGGTAAATTAATGTATACTGTAGATGGTAAATGTATACTGTAGATGGTTAATTAATGTATACTGTAGATGGTTAATTAATGCATACTGTAGATGGTGAATGTATACAGTAGAGTGTATATGGTAAATGTATACTGTAGATGGTTAATTAATGCATACTGTAGATGGTAAATGTATACTGTAGAGTGTCTATGGTAAATGTATACTGTAGATGGTAAATGTATACTGTAGACTGTAGAGTGTATATGGTAAATGTGATGTTTTGAATCCTGCTTTGTGATGTAAACAATTCATGTATACAATAGTGGGTTAGAATGTTTGAGTTGTTAGGAATCATTATGCTCAATTAGATGAGTTGAATATATTATTATGTGTTGTTTTAAACCTCTTTTGTTGTTGTTGTTTTTTTCGTAATTACCATCATATGTAATTATTGTCAGTACCATTCTGTTTATGGTATTTATAACCCTTCATCATCATCATCATCATCATCATCATCATCCTCTTCATTAGTAGTGAGGTACCGTGCTATCATTGTTATCTGTCGCATTAGCTTCACTGTAATCATTATTAAGATTGAAGAGGAAAGGAGTGTGTGTATAGCATTTTCTTGTCAAAGCAGCTGTGCTCATTAGGGATGTTAAAAATGCAGACACGGTTGTTTTTTAATGACATGCGACTAGTTATGAATCCCGTGAAGTGAGAAGTCGGGTTGAATTGAGTTGGGAAATAGGAACTCGATAATAATAGTATCATACAGCATGAATGTAATAGGTAATCCCTACATGGAAATAGTAAATCAAAGATACACAGCCTTCTACATATAATAATGTTTGAAGACAAGCATTAATGTATATGGAGACATTGTGTTTGAAGGTTGTATTGAGTCGTATACATTTTGAGTTTATACCCTTATTATTTCTTTGGCATAGAACAAGTTTATATATGTAAGACACACATGTACAATTCTGCATGATAATATAAAAGTTACTGGAATATATTGCTATTTTTAGGTAAGATTTTTTTCTTTTTTATTTTTTTTTTCTGGCTGTCGACCTCGTAGGCGTGTGTTAAATTAATATGACAAAATTAATAACAAGGGTTTAATGACTGTATAAGCAGCAATAAGTAAAACCCTTGACACCTTCCTCGTCATGAAAGTGGAAACGAGATAACATGACATGAAACATTCAGAAATATTACAAATGAATGCATTTATTACACTTGAAATGAAGTTTTAGGTAAATGAATATTTCCAAACAGCTGAGCACAGGGCCGGGATATTTAATAATACGTGTGGTTCTCGCCCCACAATAACTCGGGGTGGGGGAGGAAAAAACACAAAACACAACGGGCCGAATTTTATTTATGGGTGGGAATTGTACCATAATTGCTATTGCTATATTAGTTTCATTTATTTTGTTGCTATGAGTGTGAAAATTGGAAAATTGTTATCCGCTGTCAAATCTCTAATTGGCATCATTCGCGGGCCAGACAACGGAAGGGGAGGGATGGGGTGGGATGGGGTAGATGAAGGGGAGCCTGCTGTGTTGTCAGTAATCCTGTTCCCTCCTCCCCCTCCTCCTGCCACTCCCCCTCCTCCTCCTCCTCCTCCTCCTCCTCCTCCCACCCATCCCTCCAGGTCCTAGCATTGTGTTCAACCCTGTATTGCTCAGTGTTTATAGCATAATTTAACCTACATAGTTAATCCTAAACTAAGCTAACCTAGAATACATATATATTTGTTCTTATGAAATCTCATAAAAAGTGAGACTTCTTGGAAAGGAGGTTGAATAGAATATAATATGTTCCACTATAAAGAGGTAAGATAGTCGAGGAATTTAGGTAAATGATCACGAAACTTTGCTTGTGACGTAGATTCCCGAAACACGTAATGAGGTTCAGAAAATACAGGAATACTTGAGGTGGTGAATGAAGGAATGAGGTGAGGGAGCCTATGAATTGAATTGAATTGAATTTATTTAATCTCTCAGACTTTCGCAGGAAAGTATGGGGTCTCGTGCTTGGTGGTTCACATTGGGGACGGAGAGAAGGTGTCAAAATATCTGTCCCTGTGTGTACAGTCACGATAAAAAAAAGTCCTACATCAAGAGAATGAAAGCGAGACATTTGGGAAATTTTTTTAATAAGTGTTTTTAGAGAAACTAACACAGCAATAAATTCACTTTCAATCCTAGGTGTTGCATGCATCCAGGACTTTATTAATGGGCGTGACTGTACACAATAATACGTACCTGAAGACGGGCATGTTATCAAAGGAGACGATGTAGCGGGGCCCCAGGGATTTGACGTAGGGATTGTGGGAGGCGGTGAAGAGGTTCCGCCAGTAAGTGTCGTAGCCAACCACAGGCAGACCCCGATCAGCCAGGTCACGGATGGTACGGATCGGATCCTCTACGTTCTGAATGTGGGAGGTGTAGTCATTGTGAGTTGAATGAAGGTTACTGTTGAGGCGTCCAAACATTACCGTGAAACACATCCACTCTTGCTTATGCCATATACTGAGGTCGTCGGTGTGTTTCGTGTTATATTTGTTGAAGGAAATGATGGGTGTACTCCCGTTCGATAATATTACCTTGTGTTATTAATAGGGTGTTGGTGATTAATTTTGCAGTACAGTAATGAGATATTAAATGTAGTAGTGAGTACAGCAATGAGTTGTTAACCATGGCAGTGAGGTAGTAAGTAGAGTAATGAGATGCTTACCTTAGTAGTAAGTAGAGTATTGAGATGCTTACCTTAGTAGTGAGGTAGGCGGTGAGGTTACCACTATAGCTGACGGCCACAACCAACATGGTGAGCTGGAAGGCGAGGTAAACAACCCTCATCCTGTCTGTCCGAGGCAATGGGTAACTCTCACAGGTCAGTGTTCCCACCACCCTCAGTAGTGTTAAGTCCCACCTGTATATATAACTTGTTAATGATGCTACTACTGACCTATACTGTACTGTACACTCTACTGATCCATACTGTACTGTACACTCTACTGATCCATACTGTACTGTACACTCTACTGATCCATACTGTACTGTACACTCTACTGATCCATACTGTACTGTACACTCTACTGATCCATACTGTACTGTACACTCTACTGATCCATACTGTACTGTACACTCTACTGATCCATACTGTACTGTACACTCTACTGATCCATACTGTACTGTACACTCTACTGATCCATACTGTACTGTACACTCTACTGATCCATACTGTACTATACACTCTACTGATCCATACTGTACTGTACACTCTACTGATCCATACTGTACTGTACACTCTACTGATCCATACTGTACTGTACACTCTACTGATCCATACTGTACTGTACACTCTACTGATCCATACTGTACTGTACACTCTACTGATCCATACTGTACTGTACACTCTACTGATCCATACTGTACTGTACACTCTACTGATCCATACTGTACTATACACTCTACTGATCCATACTGTACTGTACACTCTACTGATCCATACTGTACTGTACACTCTACTGATCCATACTGTACTGTACACTCTACTGATCCATACTGTACTATACACTCTACTGATCCATACTGTACTGTACACTCTACTGATCCATACTGTACTGTACACTCTACTGATCCATACTGTACTGTACACTCTACTGATCCATACTGTACTGTACACTCTACTGATCCATACTGTACTGTACACTCTACTGATCCATACTGTACTGTACACTCTACTGATCCATACTGTACTGTACACTCTACTGATCCATACTGTACTGTACACTCTACTGATCCATACTGTACTGTACACTCTACTGATCCATACTGTACTGTACACTCTACTGATCCATACTGTACTGTACACTCTACTGATCCATACTGTACTGTACACTCTACTGATCCATACTGTACTGTACACTCTACTGATCCATACTGTACTGTACACTCTACTGATCCATACTGTACTGTACACTCTACTGATCCATACTGTACTGTACACTCTACTGATCCATACTGTACTGTACACTCTACTGATCCATACTGTACTGTACACTCTACTGATCCATACTGTACTGTACACTCTACTGATCCATACTGTACTGTACACTCTACTGATCCATACTGTACTGTACACTCTACTGATCCATACTGTACTGTACACTCTACTGATCCATACTGTACTGTACACTCTACTGATCCATACTGTACTGTACACTCTACTGATCCATACTGTACTGTACACTCTACTGATCCATACTGTACTGTACACTCTACTGATCCATACTGTACTGTACACTCTACTGATCCATACTGTACTGTACACTCTACTGATCCATACTGTACTGTACACTCTACTGATCCATACTGTACTGTACACTCTACTGATCCATACTGTACTGTACACTCTACTGATCCATACTGTACTGTACACTCTACTGATCCATACTGTACTGTACACTCTACTGATCCATACTGTACTGTACACTCTACTGATCCATACTGTACTGTACACTCTACTGATCCATACTGTACTGTACACTCTACTGATCCATACTGTACTGTACACTCTACTGATCCATACTGTACTGTACACTCTACTGATCCATACTGTACTGTACACTCTACTGATCCATACTGTACTGTACACTCTACTGATCCATACTGTACTGTACACTCTACTGATCCATACTGTACTGTACACTCTACTGATCCATACTGTACTGTACACTCTACTGATCCATACTGTACTGTACACTCTACTGATCCATACTGTACTGTACACTCTACTGATCCATACTGTACTGTACACTCTACTGATCCATACTGTACTGTACACTCTACTGATCCATACTGTACTGTACACTCTACTGATCCATACTGTACTGTACACTCTACTGATCCATACTGTACTGTACACTCTACTGATCCATACTGTACTGTACACTCTACTGATCCATACTGTACTGTACACTCTACTGATCCATACTGTACTGTACACTCTACTGATCCATACTGTACTGTACACTCTACTGATCCATACTGTACTGTACACTCTACTGATCCATACTGTACTGTACACTCTACTGATCCATACTGTACTGTACACTCTACTGATCCATACTGTACTGTACACTCTACTGATCCATACTGTACTGTACACTCTACTGATCCATACTGTACTGTACACTCTACTGATCCATACTGTACTGTACACTCTACTGATCCATACTGTACTGTACACTCTACTGATCCATACTGTACTGTACACTCTACTGATCCATACTGTACTGTACACTCTACTGATCCATACTGTACTGTACACTCTACTGATCCATACTGTACTGTACACTCTACTGATCCATACTGTACTGTACACTCTACTGATCCATACTGTACTGTACACTCTGTAAATTGTAAATATACTTGTGGACATTTTGTTGGAATTGGTGTAGCCTATGTATGTAGCACAACTGACGAACATGACTGCAGGATAGATTGAGTATTTTGTTAATTCTTACAACCCTGGTAACACTTGCAATTACATTTTAGTGTATGTACTGTAGCTAATATAGGCATTCTTATATGCAGAGATACGATGAATGTGTATAGGAAATAATGAACGACTTCATATTATTCAGTTTAGTTGTCAGATGTTTCCCCATGACGCCAATCTTTCCCCAGTAAAGTGTAAGGCAGCCTGACACTTGTGATAGCTCGGGTATAACTAATGGAAAAGAGGTCACAGTAATAATTAATTGACAAGTGGTTAAGATTACTACGTTCATTATTCACAACCAAACATGACTGTGTCTGGCACTCCAAACTGGTGTGTATATATAAATATTCTCTTGACTACTGACTGCACCATAAGCCAAGCAGTTGTGGGAAGGCGATAACACAGTGGATACTATGCATTGTGGATTCTTATATTAATTACGGAACCACGCAAGAGTCACGGATTACTGACAGCTAGAAGTCCAAAGGTTCAAACACACACACACACACACACACACACACACACACACACACACACACACACACACACACACACACACACACACACACACACACACACACACACACACACACACACACACTGTTATCGGATTGCACAAGGATTTATTCGTGAATCATAATTTGATATGCCCAATAATTAATGATGAATATATCAGTTACATAAATACATCCTACAATAGTCAATAAGTCAGTAGTCGAGATACAGAATGGAATGCAGTTTAAATCAATATTTTGACTTAGTACCCAGAACAATTGTTGGAATTTCTATATAACCTGTAATCTACCTGTACATTATAAAGTAAAGAAGAAGATTGAAAACTTTAACCTTCTACCCTAGCCTCCAACCCTCTCCCTCCATCCCTCTCTCTCTCTCTCTCTCTCTCTCTCTCTCTCTCTCTCTCTCTCTCACACACTTCTTGTAATTTCCCCTGGTTCCCTCCCTCCTTCCCTTAGATACATGTGTGAATAAAGAGACATGCTACCAGTAACTCGTATAATCGCTCGGAACAATTGTACAGAGTATCAGCCGTGGTAAGCTGGATTATACTTAGCCACAACAACAGCACGTAGCTACTACAACTCCTGGTGGGTACAGTACTCAAACTCTTACAACCACACTTTCACTTTTTTTTTATTTTTATTTTTTTTTGTCGCATATTGTAGCAGCTTGTTTTTTGCTTCGTCTGACCGAGATAAATGTCGCGCTACATTAGAGTGTGTACTACATTTTAGAATAAAAAACACGTAGATGCTTTTTTAAGACGATATGTTATACCTACCAACCTCAACACAGGGAACTTTTAACGTTCAGTTGGACAGACAAGTGACGCAATTTTAAACCATGACGACTTAAAATATTTGGATGAGTATTTGAGAGAGAGAGAGAGAGAGAGAGAGAGAGAGAGAGAGAGAGAGAGAGAGAGAGAGAGAGAGAGAGAGAGAGAGAGAGAGAGAGAGAGAGAGAACTAAGTGACTGTCGAACGGGGGAGATTGGAGGGAGGGGGGGTGGGGGTGAAAATACATGAGAGGAATGGAGGGCGAGAGAAGAAAAATTTTAGTGCTGAAAGAAAAATGAAAACAAGAAGATGGAGGGGAGAGAAAGAGAGGAAAGTGGTGAAAGGGAGGGAGGGAAGGAGGGAGGGAACCAGGGGAAATTACAAGAAGTGAGAGAGAGAGAGAGAGAGTGAGAGAGAGAGGGATGGAGAGGGAGAGGGTTGGAGGCGAGGCTAGTGGAGTGGCTGAAAGAGTGTGAAAAATACGGAGTGAAAGTCTTGTGGAAGCTTTGAATGAGAGGGGAAGTTACAAGTGAGGGGAGGAGAGAGAGAGATAGAGAGAGAGAGAGAGAGAGAGAGAGAGAGAGAGAGAGATAGAGAGAGAGAGAGAGAGAGAGAGAGAGAAAAGAGAGAAAGAGAGCATACAATAAAAATAGAAAGGTTATATATGCAGGACCAACGTTGTAAAGAGAAATATACAACGAAAATAAAATAAGTGAAAGAAGAGTTACAGAAGAGAAAGGTAGTTAGAGAACATACATACATACATACATACACACTGTACATACATACATGCATACATACATACAAGATGATGGTCCCTAATTTTCCCTGTGGCGAGGAAAATTAGTTGTCGTTAGCCTGATTAATATTTGTTAGGTCTGTGTGTTGCAGTGGTAAAAATATAGGTAGGTAGATTGGGAGGTCGGTTTGTGAGGAGTAACTGTGGGGGTTGGAGGGTTGAAGGATATGAATAATGGTGGGAAGAGGGAACGAGAAGGGGTAAGTCAGGGAGGTTGGGGGAAGAAGGGAGGATGGGGATGATGGAGAGGAGGTGGTGTAAAAGAATGGGTGAGAAGGGGAGGATGGGATAGAGTAGGGAGGGAGGGATTAACGATGTGAATAAGGAGTAGGGAGGGAAGTGGTCAAGGAGAAGGAGTAAGGAAGGGGCAAGGGAGGGAGAGAAAGAGGTGTACGAGAAGAAGTAAGGAAGGTAGGGAGGGAGAGAAGGAGTAAGGAAGGATGAAGGGAGAGGTGGTGTACGAGAAGGAGAAAATGAGGAGGGAGGGAGAGGAGGAGGAGTAAAGAAGGAGGAAGGGAGGGAGAGAAGGAGCTGTAAGAGAAGGAGTAAGGAAGGGAGGGAAGGAGAGTAGGTGTAAGAGAAGTTGTAAAGAAGGAGGGAAGGAGAGGTGGTGGTGTACGAGAAGGAATAAAGGAGGAAGGGAGAGAAGGAGTAAAAAGGGAGAGAAGGAGGTGTAAGAGGAGTAAAGAAGGAGTAAGTAAGGGAGGGAGGGAGGGAAGGTGGTGTACGAGAAGGAATAAAGGAGGGAGGAAGAAAAGGAGTAAAGAGGGAGAGAAGGAGGTGTAAGAGGAGTAAAGAAGGAGTAAGTAAAGGAGGGAGGTAGGGAAGGTGGTGTACGAGAAAGAATAAAGGAGGGAGGGAGAAAAGGAGTAAAGAGGGAGAGAAGGAAGTGTAAGAGGAGTAAGTAAGGGAGGGAGGGAGGGAGGGAAGGTGGTGTACGAGAAAGAATAAAGGAGGGAGGGAGAAAAGGAGTAAAGAGCGAGAGAAGGAGGAGTAAGTAAGGGAGGGAGGGAGGGAGAGTTGGAAGGAAGGAAGGGGTGTTAAGACAAAAGACATACCGTCCACAATGAACCACTGGGGGGCTTAACGAGGCTGTTTGTGCTAAAGTTAAAATGAAAAATGGCCTCTAGTTTGAAGTGCTGGGTGTAGAGGAAGTAGGTTGACACACACACACACACACACACACACACTAGTAAGAACACACATTCATTTACATACACACATACTCATAAGAACACAATGTCATATTCATAAGCATACATTACACACACACACACACACACACACACACACACACACACACACACACACACACACACACACACACACACACACACACACACACACATAAATAAAGTGCCTCCCATCCACTGCTCTTTATTTTAATTTAATATTTACAATAACCCTAAGTTGTGTACATCAATGATATTTTGATATTTGTGTGTGTGGGTGTGTTATGAATGTGTTCTTATGAGTGTGTGTGTGTCTGTGTGTGTGTGTGTGGGTGGGTTATGAATATGTGTTGTTATGAGTGTGTGTATGTAAATGAATGTGTGTTCTTATGAGTGTGTGTGTGTGTGTGTGTGTGTGTGTGTGTGTGTGTGTGTGTGTGTGTGTGTGTGTGTGTGTGTGTGTGTGTGTGTGTGTGTGTGTGTGTGTGTGTGTGTGTGTGTGTGTGTGTGTGACATTTCATAATTTCTTTTCAATGGAGTAAGTAATTTAGGAAACAAAGCATTATTTTCGTAGTCTCGAGTCGAAAAATGAACCCAGACAGAGAAATGAAAAGGGAAAGAGGGAAGGACAGAGGAAATGGTTGTGGAAAGAGGGGAGAGCAGGCCAAGGAAGCATGAAGGGAAAAAGAGGGAAATGGAGGTGAAGGGAGATGGGTATAGAGAAAGGAAATGGAGGAGATGGTAGGAAGGGGAAAAGAGACGAGGAGAGAGGGGAGAAGAGGGGAGAGAAAGATGGATAGTGTAATGACATATAGGAGAGGAGAGAAATGATGAAACGAATAGGGAGGGAAGTGTGAGGGGAGATAAAAGTGAGAGGGGAGGAGTGGAAAACAGGTAGGTAGGCAGGTAGGTTGGTTGGTTGGTAGGAAGGGAGGCTGATAATGAGATGTGTCACCCTGTAATTACATCAACCATTATCTTGTTCACTACATACGGTTGAACACACACTGGATTCACTAATGATATATTGTACACACACACACACACACACACACACACACACACACACACACACACACACACACACACACACACACACACACACACACACACACACACACACACACACACACACACACACACACACACACACACGTACAGTACACACACTCATAAACTCTCACTAGTAGCAAAGTTCTTTAACTTTAAAAAGAATTTCCTCTCCATATATTTTTATTCTGTCGAGAGTTTGTAAGAGAGTGGAGTCGCACGCACAAACACACATACAGACTAACTCACATGTGCAGTAAACAAACACACACACAAACAAACAAACAAACAAACATACAAACAACCCCCCCACACATACACAAACACACACACACACACACACACACACGCACACACACACACACACACACACACACACACACACACACCTGTAATACCCGGGCAGATCAACTTCATCGGTGACCAAGACTCGGGCAAGAACGGGAAGGAAGAGTGAGACGATAATTAAGGTGGAGAAAAGTCCACACGAGGGGAGCAAAGGGTGAGACGACGGCAGACCAGGGGTGAAGAGGAAGGGGAGCTGGTGTGATGAAACAGGCCTCCTCGTATGTGTAGGGGTAGGTGTAGGCGGCGTAGTTGATGCGGTTGTAGTCTAGGAAGATGTTGGCAGCTGAGACGTCACCATCCCCTCGTCCCACCTTCAGTTATATACAGCAATTTATTATTAATTAAAGGGGATATATATATATATTTTTTTTTGTGTGAAATTGTAGGCTACCAATTCCTCCTAACTATGCCAGAAATCAGACGCCCTCAGTGATAATATTGGGTAATATGTTGTTTCGTGGCCCCTTTTGGGAGAATCAGAGATCATCCAATTCACAAACAAACAAGAGAACTTCCTCTTAAATGGATGTATGCAGGAGTATGCTGTATGTAGAGAGTTAGAAAGAAGGTTTGAGAAAGGTTACTAAGGGTGGAGAAGGCTATAGTAAGTACAAGTAAAACAAAGGCAAGTGAGAAGTCATACAGAACTTGTATAGAATAATCAAGAGTATAGGAGAAGACTAGTCAAGGCTGCATGGAAGGTCAGAGAAAGGCTGGATGTACACGAAGGGCGAGATAAAGGCCACTGGGACTTAAGTTAAGGGTTGGTATACAGTGTTGGTAAATCTGGAGCATCTGCTGATTCCTCCACACTATTCCAAGCAACGAGCCACCACTATTTTTGTTAATTTGGTCCTGTTTCCTGGCGTACTTTGGAGAAATCATGTCGCTCTAATGCACCAAAAGTTTACCACACCCTTAAAGATGAATGACCGAGGAAAGGAAGCAAGGAGGAAGGAAGTATAAAAGTAGAGAGATGGCTGGACAAAGTTTGGAGTGGTGTAAATAAAAAATGTATGGGGAGAGGAAGGGGGAAAGATGTCTGAATTACGTCCTTTCAATAACTTCTTCCTCCTAATATAAACATAATTCTGCTCTAAATATAAAGTTGGGTAAATCGGAGAGAGAGAGAGAGAGAGAGAGAGAGAGAGAGAGAGAGAGAGAGAGAGAGAGAGAGAGAATATTAAATTAGTAGTGTGAGTTTCAGGCTTGTGATGTGTGTGTGTGTGTGTGTGTGTGTGTGAGAGAGAGAGAGAGAGAGAGAGAGAGAGAGAATAGTTGAATATTCTAATGTTCATATACCGTGAGAAGATCCATTAATTACATTATAATAAGACAGCCCTTCCTCGTATATTAAAAGGTCACACACACACACACACACACACACACACACACACACACACACACACACACACACACACACACACACACACACACACACACACACACACACACACACACACACACTCACACACACACACACACACACACACACACACACACACACACACACACACACACACACACACACACGGTCAGCGTAACACATGTTTCTTGTCGCAACATATTACTCTTTTTTTTTCGACAGTTTATCTATACCATCCATCTATACATCCGTCTATCTAAACTTCCATTTATTCATCCGTTTATTTGTGTTTGTTATTTGTACTTACTTAACGAGATATTTTTATAGTGTCAAGAGTGTGTGTATGTGGAGAGGTGTATTTGTGTGTGTGTCAGGGTTTACAGTATGTGTGTGTGTCAGGGTGTATGTGTGTGTGTGTGTGTGTGTGTGTGTGTGTGTGTGGAGAATTTTACATGTGTATTGTGTGGTGTCTGTGATAGTGTCCATCCATCCATCCAGCTGATCATCCATCCATCTATCTATCTATCTATCTATCTATCTATCTATCTATCCCTTCCTATATTTGATTTAATAAACCGTTCATCTTCGTATTCATTCATTACATATTTTCCTCTTTCCCTTTCGCTTCCCTTCTCAACTATACCTCTCTTCCGTCCCCTCTCACCCCTTTTCCATATCCCTGGCTCCCATCCTCTCACACACTCTCTTCACACCACCCTCTTACACACACTCTTCACACCACCCTCTTACACACACTCTTTACACCACCCTCTCTCTCTCTCTCTTCCCTACCATTTCTCCATTTACATTTTTATCCATCTGTTCTTCTGTCAATCCTTCCAGTCATTTGTTACGTCCAATTTCTCTCGTATATTAATTTCCCTGCAACCTAGCCATCTGTCCATTTATTTATTTATTTATTCCTCCCTTTATTTTACATATATACATTAATTAATCCATATCTTTATTACTACTTCAATTTATCCGTCTGTTCATTTCTGTATTCCTCCATTTATTTAATTTACCTCTACACATTCGTTTATCCAACCAATAAATTGTCTTCCTATCTCTCCATCTTTTCTGTCAATCGTAAATGTAAATAAATCATCCATCTATCCATCCCTCTACTATTCCTTCCTTCCATTTCTGCATCCATCCATCCATCTTTCCTTCCTTCCTTCCCTCTGTTATTCCTTCCTTCCATTTCTGCATCCATCCATCCATCTTTCCTTCCTTCCTTCCCTCTGTTATTCCTTCCTTCCATTTCTGCATCCATCCATCCATCTTTCCTTCCTTCCTTCCCTCTGTTATTCCTTCCTTCCATTTCTGCATCCATCCATCCATCTTTCCTTCCTTCCTTCCCTCTGTTATTCCTTCCTTCCATTTCTGCATCCATCCATCCATCTTTCCTTCCTTCCTTCCTTCCCTCTGTTATTCCTTCCTTCCATTTCTGCATCCATCCATCCATTTTTCCTTCCTTCCGTCCAACAATCCTTCCATCCGACATCCCAATCCTCCATATATACTTTGATCCATTTATAGCCCTATCCTTCTTTCCCCATGATTGATTAACGTGTACCGTGCATACATGTCGCCTCTCTCCTCCCCAACTTTACCTACCCTATCTGTCATTGCTTCCCTTTATCATCTATTGCATCTACCCTCCCTCGCTCGCTCCCTCCCTCCGTAGCTCTGAAAACATGCTCGTATGAATATAACTCTTTTTCCCCCCCTCGCCTCGCTGTGCTCGACGCCAGGGGAGACAAATGGTGCTGGCTAACACTAATATATTTCCCCTGTCCTCCCCTGCGGCACTCTACTTCAGTCTCCCCTCCTTTCTCCGTGTTTATATCAGTTTTCTGTAATGGGTTAAAGACTGCTCCGGGGAGATGGCAAGCAGATTAAGTTAGAGCTTTGTATGCAGTCAGTGGGGAAAGTGTGTGTGTGTGTGTGTGTTAGTTTCATACTTTATTAATTAATCATGTAGTCCATAATATCAACACACATTCATTATCATAAACATGGGTTTGTGTTTTTTTTACCCCTCTCTCTAGCTCTTCTACCTACCAACCTCCCTCCCTCCTATTTGTATCTTTACAGGATTGAGTCAAGCACGTATTGTCCCGTATTTTAAATCACAATTATCATATTTTTCTTTAAAGTTATGTATGTTTTTGACACTACACCACTTCCTCTGGTAATTTATTCCATTCGTCTATTACTCTATTTGGAAAACTATATTTCTGTACATCTTTATCTCCTTCTTTTAATTAATTTCTTGCTGTGTCCTCTCATTGAAGGTATTCCTTGATGACATAAGTTGTCTATATCTATCTTTTCTTTTTCTGTGACACATTTGTAAACAATAATCATATCTCCTCTCTTTCGTCTTTCTTCAAGTTTAGGTAATTTTAGTTTCTTTAGTCTTTCTTCATAGCTTAGTTCTCTTAGACTCGGTAGCCATCTTGTTGCTGCTCTTTGTACTTTTTCTAATTTAGTGATGTTTCTTTAAATGTGGGTTCCATACTATGACCATTTCTTCATCTATATTAGTGAAGGCTACTCTCATATTTGCTAACAATATTTCATTTATATGATCATCTGGTGTTAAGTTATTATTCATTATTACTCCTAAGTATTTTTCTTTCTCTGCTTCATTTAATATTTTGTTTGTTTGTGTGTGTGTGTGTGTGTGTGTGTGTGTGTGTGTGTGTGTGTGTGTGTGTGTGTGTGTGTGTGTGTGTGTGTGTGTGACCTTGTAGTGTACAGTAGTAGTGCGTGCATCAGCAATACTTAAGTATTAACAAAAATTGAGGACCCTTACTGGAGCTCTATGAACCCTCCAAATAATCCAGGCCACAAAGCGCTTCAGTGTTTCGAATAGGGAATCTGTTGCCTGGAGTAGTTGGAGAATTCATGTATTCAAGATGCATTTACTTTTATAAGCTTCGGTGTCATGCATATTTTATAAGCATCGTATAGACAAACATGTAAGTAATTCCCAAGTAACGATCCTGGAGACGGACATCCATTTTCAAATAAACATGAAGCCAATCCCAAGTAACGAGTCTGAGTACATCAATTCTCAGTAGTGGAATGATATCTTTATACTCATTTAATGATGCAACGACATTGATGGTTTATACGATATAAGGGGTCATTGTTTCTTAAGGGGATAGTACAGTGTTGGTAATTCTGGAGCAAATGCTTCATCCAAACTATTCCAAGTTACAGGCCACCATTATATTTGTCCATCTGGTTCTGTTTCCTGGCATACTTTGGAGGAATCAAGGTGCTATAATATTCCAAAAGTGTATTGCCCTTCTTAAGAATTTGTTTATGGCAATGTGACGTATCCACTTTCACTCTGGTCATAATAATCTCTTTCATAAGCAGTATATTTAATTAAGTGCGGTGTTGGTATATAAATCTGGAGTATCTAATTCCTCTAAACTATTCTAAGCAACAGGCCACTATTATTTTTGTTCATCAGGTCCTGTTTACTGTCATACTTTGGAGGAATCAAGGCACTCCGGTGTAACAAAAGTGTACTATTCCCTTAATATGGACCCTGTGATTGTGTATGGGAATTGGAGGCTTCTAATTCCTCCTGATTATGACACGAAACTCTTCTTTCATATAGATGTGTTTCGTGGCAATATTTGAAGGACTCATTTATCCCCAATTTTCTGAGAGCATCACAGGGTCCCTTATGAGTGAATGTTTGTGTGTAACCCCATCCCTCACATTACCCACCACATGCAATTAAGGCTGTAAGAACCTGACCTACATATCATTATTTTTCCATCTTTTTTTTACATTTTTCCATATTATTTCATTTATATTTAACCTTTATGCGCATCTCAAAAGGACAACCATATAAAGAGATAAAATGTACAGTCACTGAAGATTATTTATGTTGGCTGATTTTCCAACTTTCTTTCCCTTTGTTGTTCCATGCAGAGATGATCTTGTTTACATGAGTTGGGCAGCATCTCACACTCACACACACACGCACACACACACACACACACACACACACACACACACACACACACACACACACACACACACACACACACACACACACACACACACACATACATACGTACATGCATACATACATACATACACATACACACACACACACACACACACACACACACACACATACACATACATATGTACATATATACATACATACATAGATACATACATACATACATATACATACATGGCCAGTGCCTCAGCTTTGTTAAGAGATCCTTGGCTATGTTGCAACTACTTCTATTTATGCACCCAAACTTATAAATCCAATTTCACACCCACACCCACACACACAATAAACCCCAGGTAAAAGCCAGGGCATATTGATCTTGAATGACCTAGTTTTCCCCTTCACCTCCCCGCCATCCCCAAAAGTCAGTCATTCCATTTACCGGTGAGCCTCAGTCGAGTTTCAAGTGGTACCTGTGATATAAACTTTTGAGAGGAAAGTTTGTCAGCGTCCCTTAACTCGCATTTCACGTTGCTGTAGTTAGTTCCCTGCAGCTGATATACAGACAGCAGACCCCTTGGCAAATGTTCGCTGTATTGCAAAGTGTATGAGCTGCCGAGGGACATATTAGCATTCGACTGCGAGAGGACGAAATGAGACTATTTGTGATTGTGATTCGGACATGCATTATGGATGAAAAGCAGATTGTGTTTTGGAGGTAAAATGTCTATCTCTCCTCCCGGTACAGGACGAATACGGCTTGGATATGTTGTATGGGGCCAGTCTGCTCACTTGATATACCTATTTTGATGTTACATATACTAAACAAATAATAATGTACAGATAATGATATACAGTACACACACATCTCTCTATAAATACAGTTCGAAGCCTCCCTATCTCATTGCCTCGTGTGTAGAAAGAGGTTGAGTGAGTGTGGATGGGATGGATGGGGAGGTTTAAGAAGGGTAGGGTCACCACTATCCATATAAGGAAGGGGATTGATTGATTGATATTAGGGGCCGCAACAGTTAGGTCATATAGCACCAGAAAAAGGTGAAAGAGAGGTGAGACAGCAAGCAGGAAGGAAATGGGAAAAAAAGAGGAACATTTTAAGAACTAAAAGCTAGTGGCTGGGGCCAAAGGGGCGCCAAAACCCTTAAAGTTGTACCCACATCACTAATGCAGGCAATACTACTACTGCGTCTGATGAAAGGAATGGGAAGACCCTGAGCCATATGAACTGATAATGATGACGGTGGCTTGGTGTAAATATTTATAACATGTGTCTGTGTATGTAGTGCCTTTGTAGTGTAATATAGTGCGTACTTCAGCAATAAGTAGTCAGTCCCTTGCCTGTCTCCCACCATTGCCTAACAACAATAATTATGAATTCAAGATGCATTTACCTTTATAAGCTTCGGTGTCATGCATATTTTATAAGCATCGTATAGACAAACATGTAAGTAATTCCCAAGTAACGATCCTGGAGACGGACATCTATTTTCAAATAAACATGAAGCCAATCCCAAGTAACGAGTCTGAGTACATCAATTCTCAGTAGTGGAATGATATCTTTATAGTCATTTAATGATGCAACGACATTGATGGTTTATACGATGGTGTGTTGTTTGTACGATGTTTATTAATGTTTATTGATGAGAGAATGATGTCAACACACTCACTATTACCAACCCAAACGATACTGATGTCCATGTGACTTAATGTTTGCTTTCAGAAACAATGTGACCAGGGGGACGGATACTTGTTAGTGAAAGTGTACATTGCTGAGTAATAGTGAAAAGAGGAAGGTGATATTGAGAGAGAGAGAGAGAGAGAGAGAGAGAGAGAGAGAGAGAGAGAGAGAGAGAGGAAGTGACGTTGGGCGAGTAAAGAGATGGTGGTGATGATAATGGTAATGACGTGAGGAGGAGGTGGTGGTGGTGTGGATGAAGTGACACTACCCCTACCCACTCCTATCCCATCCAACTCCCAACCCTTATCTCCTCATCCATCCCACATAATGCCAAACCCCATCCCATGCACCCACATCCCTCATTTAATACCCCCATCCTACCCCATCCCTCATTAATACCCCCATCCTACCCCATCCCTCATTAATACCCCCATCCTACCCCATCCCTCATTTAATACCCCCATCCCAACCCTATCCCTCATTTATTTCCTTCTTACCCCATCCCTCATTAATCACCCCCATCCCTCATTTATTTCCTTCTTTCCCCATCCCTCATTTATTTCCTTCTTTCCCCATCCCTCATTCATCACCCCCATCCCAACTCTATCCCCTCATCTGTTACCCACTCTTCCCCACCCCAAAAGAGCTCACTGATTCAGTTTCCATTTACGGACGCTTGATGCTGCGATTCGAGGCTCATCTGTTTACCTGTCACCCTCTCCGTATCCGGCCCTGCGAGTTTCGGATATTGAGATTTTTTTTTTTTTTTCTTTCTTTTTCTTTTTTTTTTTTTTTTTAGAAATGTTACATTTTGAGTTAATGTTTATTTATGTATTAGAGTTTTTTTTTTCTTTCGTTAATAAAAACTTTCACAACCTAACCCAAATCACTTCGTAAATCAGTTTCAAATATAGGTGCTCGCAAATCATATAATAATATTAGGTTATGAATGCATATCACACTACCTACACCATGCAGCTCATACTATCCACCCACACTGTATTTAGATTGATTGCAGGGATATCCAACTCCCCGTGTTATTGATTGCAGAGATATCCAACCACCCGTGTTATTGATTGTAGAGATATCCAACTTCCTGTGTTATTGATTGCAGGGATATCCAACTGCCTGTGTTATTGATTGCAGGGATATCCAACTTCCTGTGTTATTGATTGTAGAGATATCCAACTCCCTGTGTTATTGATTGCAGGGATATCCAACTTCCTGTGATATTGATTGCAGGGATATCCAACTGCCTGTGTTATTGATTGCAGGGATATCCAACTTCCTGTGTTATTGATTGCAGGGATATCCAACTGCCTGTGTTATTGATTGCAGGGATATCCAACTCCCTGTGATATTGATTGCAGAGATATCCAACTCCCTGTGTTATTGATTGCAGGGATATCCAACTTCCTGTGATATTGATTGCAGGGATATCCAACCACCCGTGTTATTGATTGAAGAGATATCCAACTGCCCGTGTTATTGATTGCAGAGATATCCAACCACCCGTGTTATTGATTGAAGAGATATCCAACTGCCCGTGTTATTGATTGAAGAGATATCCAACTGCCTGTGTTATTGATTGCAGAGATATCCAACCACCCGTGTTATTGATTGAAGAGATATCCAACTGCCCGTGTTATTGATTCAGATAATCCAATAGGAATGTCGCTCGCTAAACTCCCACGCCTTGCCACTCAATCAACGACCGAGGAAGGGGAGTAGGCAGGAGTGGATTGGGGAGGAGGCAGGAATGGGGGAGGAGGAGGCAGGAATGGGTGGGGGAGGAGGAGGCAGGAATGGGGGGGAGGAGGCAGGAATGGGGGAGGAGGAGGCAGAGAGGATGGAGAAAGGAGGAAAGACAGGAGAAATGTAGGGAGGCAGGAGGAAGGACAGGGAGGAGGAAAAGAGACAGGAGGATGGGGAATGGTGGGAGGGGGAGGAGGCAGGGGGTGAAGGATGGGGAGGGGGAAGAGGGTGTGGGGGTCAGTGTGTGTGTAACGCGTGGAATATGAATCACCCAATCAGAGACCCGGAAAGGAAGTGTTACGTGTACGGGATCAGTCGAGATTGGATTTGTAGAATATGAATCGAGTAATCAGAAACTGTGTTACATGATGTTTGGATGGTTTTGACACACACACACACACACACACACACAGAGAGAGAGAGAGAGAGAGAGAGAGAGAGAGAGAGAGAGAGAGAGAGAGAGAGAGTGAGAGTGAAAGAGAGTGTGTGTGTGAGTGTGAGTGTGTGTTTGTATGTGTGTGTTTACCCTTTTCTTTTCGTTTATGTATTTACGTGTTTGTCAATATCTTGGTTGGTTTGGGAAGGGAGGGCCTGGCCATTGCCGACACTCTACTATAACTGGAGTATTCACAGTTCTCTCCATCCCTGAAGTGGGTTTAATACTTCTAGAGCACAGCACAGTGGCCTTAATTAATAGCGTAGTGTAATACTGCCTTTGAGTTTACTGGTATTCATATTTTAACTATTTTTACACAAACTATTTTCTAGTACTTTCACACGAGGCTGCTTTCGGTCACACAACTTGGGGAACTTCAACAACAACTAATTTCACAAAACCAAGTAGGTTTAGTTAGGTTAGGTTAGGATGCCAAGGTTAAGCCCGAAGGAAACCCCGGTCTAGGTTAGGTCAGGTCAGGTCAGGTCAGGTTAGGTTAGGTTGGTTAGTCCCATTTCAAATATTCATGGTTTAGTTAGGTTATATTAGGTTAGGGAGTAATTCATGCATGCCCCAGTTAGCCCTCCCGTGTTGGAATGTGTGTGTGTGTGTGTGTGTGTGTGTGTTTCTATATGATCCACACTTTACTTTCTTTTCCTTTCCCTTCTTTCCCTCCCATGTATGTACAGTACAATACGTTCCTTTAGCCGTTCCTTCACTCCCCCACTCTCTCTCTCTCTCTCTCTCTCTCTCTCTCTCTCTCTCTCTCTCTCTCTCTCTCTCTCTCTCTCTCTCTCTCTCTCTCTCTCTCTCTCTCTCTCTCTCTTCGTTCTCCTTTCATTGTGCTTCCCCTCTTCTTTCCTGCACTTCCCTGCATCTTTTTATCCTATTCTAATATTTACTCTCCTCTTTTCTGTTCTTCCATTTCTCTTTCCTACTCTCCATTCTTGTCCCTCCCATTACTCAGCCTCCTCCTCCTCCTCCTCCTCCTCCTCCTCCTCCTCCTCCTCCTCCTCCTCCTCCTCCTCCTCCACTCCCCACCCGGCCATCACTCACACTTATCCTCATTATTCACTCGCTCTCCCTCCTGACTATCGACGAAAGCTTGAAAAATACCCTCTTTAAATCACGCTCAGGCTGGGTTATATAGACACTTTAGGGCCCTCAACGCGACGTCCAGTTGGTCTCTCTCTCTCTCTCTCTCTCTCTCTCTCTCTCTCTCTCTCTCTCTCTCTCTCTCTCTCTCTCTCTCTCTCTCTCTCTCTCTCTCTCTCTCTCTCAATACAATCATCATCGCCATTACATTATTATTATTATTGTTATCATCACTACCAATACCGTCACCACCAATACCATCACCACCCACAACCAGTACCAATACAATCATCATTACCACCACTACCACTACCATCACCATCCTCATCGGGAGACTATGGGAATCAGAACTTTTGGTGTTGTTGAGTTTCGTAAATGAGAGAGAGAGAGAGAGAGAGAGAGAGAGAGAGAGAGAGAGAGAGAGAGAGAGAGAGAGAGAGAGAGATGCTGTTTAGATGTTAATACTTTTGTTTATGTCTGTTGTGTATTCATTATGTACAGTACGTTTAGAGTACGTTTAGGGTGCATTTTTATTCCTGGCCTTGATGCACCCACTACCCTTCTTAGGAATATGGCCTTGGAAATACTCGTACATGTTTGGCATAATTATATACAGTACGTACAGCCACAACCACATAATTATAACCACCAACACTACTTTCCTTACATCTTGCACATAAAGCAGTATCATATCAAAATATAATCATACCTTATGTCAACTCAACCCCCTCAATTATTTTTGAGGTGCTGCAAAATCATACACGTGTTGTTTTTTACTGCGGTACCAAGATATTTACTACGATGGAAGGAAAGTGTTGGTTGATATTTGATTGTAGCTGTACATACATTTCACTCTTAATTATATAGTTACAAATAAATATTCTGTACTGTACCTAGTTATGGAAATTTATGGTGTAAGGATTAGGCTGTGTGTCAATTACATGACATAATAATAAAAAAAAGTTGCAAGAAACAATGAGGGAGCTTATACATTTTCACACTTGGTTAGAAAAAAAAATATGGAGTATCGGAGTTGTCCACTGAACTACAGACACGTGGGGGAGACACGTGGATGACACCAGCAAAGTTTGTACATACACTGTCGGAATGTTCGCCCCGTCCTGCTGTTATCTACACCTGTTTCTGTCGCTGTCGTCTGTGTGTGTGTATGTGTATGTGTGTGTGTGTGTGTGTGTGTGTGTGTGTGTGTGTGTGTGTGTGTGTGTGTGATTGTTTTTGTGCTGTTCCCTCGCTCCAGAAAGTATGGCTGCAGGGCGTGTGATCGACAACTACCAAAAGGATACGTTCCACCTGTGACATTTCAGGAAGGTTGGTACAGCCGAATTCAAAACAACACAGAATTTTGCCTTCCGTTCTAGGGAGGCGGTGACAGAGTGAATATCATCCACACTGTCAGCTCCCTAGGATTACATAGCTACATTGCTGCTAACATTCAGGAGTAACAAATGACTGACACATCCTATTTGGTGTCGTCGATGATATAAACATTATTAAAATAAAGTGTGGAACTATACTTACCATACTGTATACATATGTTCCTTGTCGTATACATTCACCGATTTATGCACCACTGTATGTATGCGTCTTCAGTTATATATATTTGTCTGTGTGTAAATATGTATTGATCCCGAAGTGTACAAACATACCACCTACCTGACCCACAGCTCCCGTGTAGGTCCCATTCTCGAGGACGTCCCCCCACAGGTAGTCCCCTGGGTATCGCCACAGTATGGTGAAGTTCATGTGTACGGCCATCAGCTGTAGAAACCTCACGTCTTGTCCACCCTCAGGCACCAGCTCCAGCACCCCTTCATCCTCCTCATCCTCCAACACATCGTCATTCTGGTCTTTCTGCCCCTCCTCCTCCTCCTGCTTCTCCTGCCCCTCCTCCTCCCCCTCCTGCTTCTCCTTCTGCCCCTCCTGCTTCTCCTTCTGCCCCTCCTGCTTCTCCTTCTTCAGTCCCTTCGTCTCTGCTTGGTGCCCATCTTCGCCTTCGTCCCCCATCCACTGTTGTGCCCCCCAGCGTTCAATGGGGTGACGACGAACCTTCCTCAGCTTGCCGAAGACGGAAGGGGCGAAGGCGAAGGATTTGGCCACTAATGGGTATCCTTGGAGGTCCTTTAGCTATGACAGACAGACAGACAGACAGACAGATAGAACACAATAATAAGAACACTGAAGTAGTCACATACAAACAGAACACTATATGCCTTTCACCAGCCAGTGTGTGTGTAGATTAGATTGATACTTTGGCCAGAAAAAACACATGGAACATTATTTTGAGGTAAAGGAACGAGGAAATGGGAATACAAAAATAATAAAGGGATACAGAGAAAAGAGATGAGCAAAAGCGAACCTGTACGAAATGAAATGGGGAGGAGAACATATAAATGGGAGAGAAGAAAGGAAAAAATATGAAAACAAACAGAGAGAGAGAGAGAGAGAGAGAGAGAGAAAGAGAGAGAGAGAGAGAGAGAGAGAGAGAGGAAGACATTAGAGTGAAGATAGTAGATGGGGGACATTATACCGTGAAATATGTTGTTGTTCCGGGTCCTGCCTGTGAAATCCTATGTCACGCCCTGCTTTATAATGATGTTGGTCCCCACGTCTTCTCTCTCTCTCTCTCTCTCTCTCTCTCTCTCTCTCTCTCTCTCTCTCTCTCTCTCTCTGTACACTCGCGGTCCACAGTTTCTCTATCAGTGGAGTAGATTAGTCCAGGGGCCTTTCTGAACGTCGCCCCACTAACTATCATGAGGCAACAAAAGATGACTGAAATGTGAAAACTTCAGAGCAAAGCCTGGAATCGTTCACAAGGTTGTGTGTGTTCGTGCGTGATGCCTCGTGATAGTTAGAGTGGACCGACGTTCAGAAAGGACCCTGGACTTATCTTCACCACTGATAGAGGAGGGTGTACCATGATTTATGTCATTTTTCCACCTCTCCTCTTTACTTATATCTAGCCAAGCCATCTACGATATAGTGTGATTTTTTTTAGATATTTCAGCTGTTATCTGAAAGGCTCGTCTGGTCAAGGTAAAGACAGACAGGTTGTACCACCGGGTTTTCCTGGTCACGTGCACAGCCATGTAGAGTTACTACGTCAATCAGCAGAGAGTGAGGGTGACAACTGACATACGAGACCTGAATGCAAGGTCTGTCTTAACCTTGGTCTAGGTGTGGATCCGAGTGTCTAACCTTGTGTGTGAAGAGTGCATGTTGTTGTTTAAGTCCTGTGTGTAGGGCGTAGCGAGCCACTCTCCTCCAGGGGTAGAGCGAGTACAGCCAATGGGTCCACACCTCAGCTATGTCTGACGATTCTCCCTCGCTGTAAAGACGAAAATCACAGTTACACGCTTATGGAACACAGTTGTATTTAGTATACATACCTGAATAGGTATGCCATGCACACATTTGCACTGAGAACATTCAGATTTCCAGGTAGCTATTCATACCAGACGTCATGTTAATATGATGTATTGATTCACTATATCATAACTTCATCGTGTAGAAAAGTCAACATTATCAAGTTTGGTGGCGTTATTAGAGGTACAGCAACATAGGCTCACTTCGAAAGAAACTTTTATCTCTAGTCCATTATGCATTTGGTTAATGTACAGTCGGCGGCATAAGTCCTGTCGCCTCACCTGCTTCACCGAGACAGGCAGTGTTCATGTACTCGAGAAATACGCACGTTTTCTACACCTATTATAAATTAATAATAATCTCGAGTCTATGAACATCACGTGCCTCGGTGAAGCAAGCGAGGCGACAGGACTTTTGCCGCCGACTGTACGCTCGTGATACGTAATCCCTAAACTGAGACGAACGGCAGGCACCGCACACACATACCCTGCATTCGAACTCGGCCTCTATAGGTGTACTGGGTGGGGAATTGAGCAATAGCAGGTGATTCGAAGCTTTCTGCTCCTCACACTCTGCTCAGAAATTTTGTATCACGAGTGTACAGTACAGTAGGTCTAAGTCTAAATATAGAAACACTTGATGAACGATAAATAATTGCCATACAATTAATTCTAATATTCTCTACTTTGCCTTCATTATTAAAATGGGTTCAGTTTGATTCATGTAATATCTCGCCTGAGTGTTCTTACAAATCCAGATGACGTAGTGGAATTTATTAGTGTCAAGAAGTTGGAGACCCGCCAACTCGTATTGTATATTTGGTGTCTTGACTGGCACTGACCTGACGAAGATGGCGTGCTCTGTCTTGGTCATCTTGAGTGTGGTTGCCAAGGACCTCATTCGTTTGCCGCCACCAGTACCTAAGAACACGTACCGTCCCCTGTAATTCCATGGGGCCGTTTCGTTCCCTAGGTACCTCGTTAATCCCTCCTTCGTCAGACCTTCCCCTACCCTCTTCCTCCGTTCCTTCATCGCCTGGTCTTGTTCTTCCACCACTTTCCCTGTGTACTCCTCCGGAATCACTAACAAGAACACATCACAGTCTGACCGCGACCAGAGCAGGTCTGGGGGGTGGTCAGGATCCAGGTCACCCGGGGAAACCTGAGGGTCAACAAAATTTATGAATATGACCTATTATGACTCCAAGTGGTCGTACCCTGAATATAGACTAAAATATAATATATCTTTTTTTTTTGTATGTTTAAATAAATCATCTGGTACACCCACTTAATCGTTACACCAGCGGTGTGGTACAATAAAGTTTTACCACACGCATATTTTATAACGTGTCTGAGGTAGGATGCTTGCTTGGTAGGCCTGGGCCCTGGCGGTATGTTTGCTGAGAAACACTTACCCATATCCAACATGATTCAATATCACGACAGCGAACATCTGATATATTAATTAATTTCACAAGTAGTAATCATTTCCTCTCTACCCTGTGGATCTGCTAAACTTATCATGTTTACTTAAAATACCAATGAATTATCTTATCTTGCTCCATCAAAGGTTCCCTCCAAAGTACAGCTGGCCACACTCCCGTGTAGCCAACACAGCCTTGTCAACGTTGATATTAATTAACCCCGAAACACTAACAGTGAACTCCGTCACTGACCTCACTGACCTGTCCTCTACTCCCGCACCCCCTTAAGAGAGAATATTTCCACCCTCAGTCTTCGATACACTTACCAGCGCATCTCACGGGAGTGTGGCCAGCTGTAGCCTACATACTTATCTGGGTACTGAGTCTACACTTACAGTACACGTTATCACAGGGCACCACGTGGCTTGATATTACTGAACGTCTATTACATAATGCATATCTTTAGTACTGTATCTTGTATGGCATTAGGCTCACGTAGTTAAAGTAATTAATATGAAAAATTTCTTTGGCACCTCCCTTCCTTATTACTATGGAAACAGGTGTAGGTTGTTGTGGTTGTGATAATTATAATGGCTGGTAAATATAGGCTTTTTTGTAATGCCAGTACAGTAGCTATATAATAATTATGTTCTCCTTTATAGACTAAATGTGCCGACAGAAATAACATCACACACACACACACACACACACACACACACACACACACACACACACACACACACACACACACACACACACACACACACACACACACACACACACACACACACACACACACACACACACACACACACACACACACACACACACACACACACACACACCTATCTCTGTATATTATTTACTGATAGAACCCTATACTCATGACCTATTTACTGTACCAGCCAACCGTACCGTACATTCTCACGCTTCTGTGGATATCGAAGACGAGGTTATTTTATTTTTATTTTTTCTTTATTTTTCTATTTTATTTTTATTTATTTTTTATTTTTCTATTTTATTTTTATCTTTTCTTTATTTTTCTATTTTATTTTTTATTGCCAGGAGGTTGACGAGTTCCACATGTTCTCACTCATATTTGAATTTCATATTATAAAAAAAACTGTATTAGTGACTACATTAATGGTCACTATATATATACGAAAAAAATTATGCATTTCCAGATCTATACCTTAATATATATGAATTAAACATATGGCCTTCATCTCGCCATGTCTTACAATAAATGTCTCAGGATTTAGACATTTGACTGTGATCGAGTTGCAATACGTCCAGTGGTTCCCCGATGGATTGCAACACGTACAGAACACACAATATAGGCTTTGCAACACGTACAGAAAACACAATATAGGCTTTGCAACACGTACAGAAAACACAATATAGGTTTTGACGTACATACGTGTCCGATAGAGGGGCACAAGAGAAAGGATGAATGTTTTAAGATTGAGGGCAAGTGGTTAAATGTTGTTGAGATTGAGGGCAAGTGGTTAAATGTTGTGTTGTGTATAGCATGGAGAGTATATATATAGGCTATATATCTACTTCTCTTCCTTCCTCTTTTTATTCTATTTCTCCCTCTTTTCCTTCCTCCTCCTATACACTTGTTTCTCTGTCTGTCTGTCTGTCTGTCTGTCTGTCTGTAAGCTACGTCTCATTGCTATCAGAGTTGACCAATCAGACAATATAGGTGACATGACTCTTGCTATCGTCTAACTAACAGGACTGACTGGTGACTGACTGTGTAAACATTACCTGGTATGCGATGGTGAGTTGAGTAGCGAGGTTGGTGAGGAGGCCGTCAGTGTCACGTCGTCCCCCACCAATGAAAGTCAAGGTGCACCCAGCCAACTCCCCCTTCAGCAGGCTCCTGACCACGCCCAACACACCCTCCCTGATACACACACACACACACACACACACACACACACACAGACACACACACACACATACACAGATACACACACACACACACACACACACACACACACACACACACACACACACACACACACACACAGACACACACACACACACACACACACGTACACAGACACACACACACACACACACACACGTACACACACACACACACACACACACACACACACACACACACACACACACACAGACACACATACACACACACACACACACACACACACACACACACACACACAGACACACACACACACATATATATTGGCATTAGTTGATTGCATGTATGTTTTGGCTTATATGCATTTTTGAGAGCAAGTCCAAAATATGTCGATCGAAAATGAATAATTCTAGATGTACAGTCACGGTCAAATGTATTGCATATGAATAATTTTGTATGTATGTATGTACAGTCACATCCAAATGTACGACAACAGATGAATTAGAGTGAGCAACTTGAATTAATCTTATGAACCAATATTACAAAGACTAACATCAGCTATTTAAATTGGATATAATTCTTTTCCGAGGACGTTTCATTGGAAGGTGATGCTTGACTTTTGACCTTGACTGTGTGTGCTTAGGGGTAAACTGGTAAAAAAAATTAACTCGTGTTTCGTTTTACTATAGATGGTTTATATATAATTGTGTTTTGGTCGCCATTTGTATGTTCGTATTGAAAGATTGACAACATTAAGGGACCCTGTGATGTGATCAGAAAATTGCATATAAACGAGTCCTTCAAATATTGCCACGATACGCCACCTATTTGGAAGGAGCTTGTTTCGTGGCATGGTCAGGAGGAATCAGAATCCTCTAATTATCACATACGAGCACAGGGTCCTTAATGGTGGCATGTTGCTTGGAATTGTTTGGTGGAATCAGTTGCACCAGATTTACCCAGGCAACAGACCATCATTATTATTTTGGTTCATGTGGTTTGGTTGGTTTCGTGGCACACTTTGGAGGAATCAGGGCACTACACTTTACTACAAACAGTATTATACACAACGTAGTATAG
>JAWZYT010000759.1:50000-315818 GCA_034508575.1 Petrolisthes manimaculis
ATTCTGTGGAAAAAATGTAGTGTTTTGATACCAGCAAACTTTATTATCGTGTATGAGACTTGGTGGCTTCTGATTCCTCCTGTCTATGCCACGAAACAATCTCCTGTAATGTAGGTGGTATTTCATGACAATGATTTAAGGACTCACTAACATCCAATTTTCTGACTACTGTAGAGTCGGCGTCATAAGTCTTGTCGCCACATCTCCCAAGTTATGATGTACAGAATGGAAACAAGAGAGGTACCGTATATTAAAATGCCCCATGAGTATTGTCATTCTATATGGTGAATGTGGTGTTTGTTCAATGATTATTCTTTATGTTAAAATCCTTCAAAAAGCACTGATGAGTGAGACGACACGACTTTTGCCGCCGACTGTACTTGTACATCACGGGGTCCATAAGTGTTCCACGTGATCCGTTTTCTTACTTAAAAATACAATGATAAGGAAAGTGCATGCGGTTATCCACTCTGTAATGTACCGGGAAGGAAGAGAGGGAAAAACAAAATTGTACCCATGTAAAAAAAATATCTTGACACGTGATTTAAATGTCTGTTATTAATAGTCGTGCCGTCACTATATCATTGGGGACGGTGTGTGTGTGGGGGGGGGGGGGGGAGGGGGACTGTATTTTTTAGGGGGAAATTATCCAAGACTTGTGTGTGTGAGAGGCGTGTGTGTAATCCCTTTTCTTTACTATATTATCTATATTATACTGGAGCTATAACAAGTGAACCATGCATACCTCACCCCAACACACCACAACCATAGTCCGTATATTGTATAGAACCAGGGAGAGACAAACGTTCCTTTCCCTGTCTTCCTATTTCATCATTTGTTTACCTTTCCTTTCCATGTTTTCCTATTCCAGTGTTTGTTTACCTTCCTTTTCCATCTTTATCTTCTCCATGTCTGTCCTTCGTCCACTTCCCTGTTTGTTGTTCTCCCCTTTTCATGTTGCCACTCCCCTTGCCATGTCCTCATTTACCTCCCCTTCCTATCCTACTTTTTCCCACTCCTAACCTATCCTTGTACTCCTGCCCACTCATTCCCACTCCTGTCTACTGTATCCCTTTCATGTCTACTCCGTCTATTTCACCCAGTTTCTAGACACCACTTATGTCTTTCACTGTACACCACCACCACCACCACCACAACAACAACAACAATAACAACAATAACAACAACAACAACAATAGACACTCAAGCTTCTTAATGATCCATTGTTCCTATCTGGATCAACTTTTTTTTTTTTTTGCCAGTTAATGGAATCTAATTATCTTGAAGGTAATGGCATTATCATGTGATTGCCAGTTAATTAAGGTTCAGGAAATATGGAACTGGTTTGGTCATTAGGAGCCTCATTGATATTATATTATATTATATTATATTTATCTCTCCCCTAATGCTGAGATGCCGTATATATTTCTCATATGTTTTTATTACTTATGCTAGTAGAATAGAAAGTGGTTCAGAATACAACTGTGTGGTTATATTAGCATTATTAATTAAGTACATGAGATGGACGCGAGTTTATGCTGCCGACTGTTATTAATAATAATAAATATTAACGATGTAATACTTTCTTATCAACCCAAGGAAAGTTAATAAGCATGTAAAAAAAAAAAAACACTAGTTTTCTCATGCAGTTACAACATTATGTCATTGAAATCCACCATTATCATGCGTTTTTATCGTTCTATTTCTTTTAAATCATTTTTCATCATTGTTCTATACATCTGAGGTGGTTTTATTTTTTTCATTTTTTTTTTAAATTGTAGTATAAGCCCCAACACTCAGGGGTGCGATGCCTCTTTTGGTCATGAAGTTAGGTTTCAGTCTTATTTACTCTAGTGTTAAGCCCTAATATATTCGTTTTCTCTGAGAAGTCATAAAAAAATGAACATGAGAACGTATAAATAGGTTGAAATTTCAGGCAACTTTGTTAGTCTTGTCGCAACTTCAACACAGTGAGCACGACTAGTGTTTACTCAGCATTGTGACTTGAGATTTTATATTCCTATCTGTTCTTCTTGACTTAGGTAAGTGTACGTACAGTATAGTTTTATACGGGATATATCCAGTTAATCATAGCTTTACTACTAATATGTGGTAGTAGCATACCTAAGAAAACATAATGGGAAATTAAAAAGTGAACTTTAGTGTTATGGTCTCCACCACATAGGACAGATCAACTAATACAAATATTACTTTGGGTTTATAATATCGGGATTTAAACATGGCTGCGTTATGCTTTTTTGTATTTTTTTCAAAATTTGGTTGTTGTACTGTCCCCGTCTAATGGAAAACTAGACACATCCTGCCAAAGGGCAAGGGGAGGTCCCCTACCACCTCCCTACCAAAAAAAAAAAAAAAAAATGGTTGGGGGACAGTCGGGAACATGAACCAACCAAAGACAATGTTTGACAACAATGCCGACGATCACGTCCAACTTTTAGCACATTAAAAAAAATGTCAACTGCCTAGCCTTCCCCGGGTTCCTGAGGGAACAAGGCGGGTCTTGTCCCCAAACATGGTGAATGGTACAGAGACAGGGAGGGGAGGTCGGCTATGTAGGAACCCGGCATAATTAAGCTGCTGTGTGTGAAGGTAAGATTGGAAATAAATAGCTCATCCTGGGAAATATCATTGTATTTTTTTGTATGTGGGGAACAGTGTTTAATATTGATTAAACTTTATTATACCGTTATTAGCAGTGCCTAGTAAATATCATTACTGATGCGCAGCAACATAACTTCTTGCAGGTACAGTACATGTGAAGAGTTTAATCAAACTTTATCACCGTCTAAAAAATAGTGGATCTCTATGGTTATCACAGTCTGACCTGCTGATCATAACTACCCTTATCAAATCCTAAGTAGACATACCAAACATAACCTGTTATATGAAATGGTATGCCATTGGACACCGGAAGCCAAGCATGTGTGATGCAGCTTAGTAGCATTGTTAAGCTACCAAGTGTGAAGGTAAGATAGGAAATCATTAGCTGATCTGGGAAATAGTTTTGATTAGACCGTTATTAGCACAGTGTATATACACTGTGGTTATTAGCAATGCTCTTATTAAACTCCACTTCCGCATGACGGCCAGCCAATCATCACACGGTAGGCTTAACACCGCCTACTTGTTTACCTTCGCCTCACCTTGTATCTCCAGAGTCTCCCTTATTGACTCATTCCTAGTTCCAGCTCCACAGTGTTAACTTCTTCGGCTCCTACTCGGTAACTACCTCTCCACGTGTGTCTTTCTCTATCTACCCTTTAGCACATTTCGTTTTCCTCACGCTATTCACTCTTTCTCTCTCCCTATCTCCAGATATACTCGATACATTAACACTATTGTATTATATATATATATATATATATATATATACTTGTATATTATACCTGGCTGTGTTTAGAAATTTACCACAAGTATCGTTACTGACGCTCAGCAACTGAGCTTCTTACAGCTACATAGCCTACATATAAAGAGTTTAATCAAACTTTATCACTGTCTAGGAAATAGTGTGTCTCATTCAGTTCAGTTTCATGAATAGTCACGAGCACAGTAAACTGGTCACGAGCAGCACTGTGTTTTCTCCTGCTACCGCCGGCAGCGAAGCCAACTATTCAACCAGCCTGCAGCACTGCTTTTATTGCAGTTGTTGCTGTGTGTGAACACCTCCATTTACCAGAATAATTTAAATTATTTACTAACTAACGGCAGCACTGCTCAGCACTAGTCAGCAGAGCTACTGTGTATATTATGAGTCTTATTGTTGTTTGTGTATATATATCAATCTGTATTAATCTGTGATATTATATTTCAGGAGAGTATTATAGTAGAATGAAAAAGTGGGGCCGTGGAGAGTTCTGGGGTCTGTCCTCTGACTTTGACCCTGACTTTGTACTCACCGACACCCAGAAGAAGCTGCTTGATGACGTCAGGGAACTCTGCAGGATCAAGATCAAGCCACTTGCTGTAAGTCATTGTGCTTGTTGGACATTACTTTAGTCACTCAGATAAAGTATGTACAGTCGGCGGCAAAAGTCTTGTCACCTCACTCAACACTTTTTAAAGGATAACATAAAGGTTAATAATCGAATAAACACATTCACCATACAACAATACGATATCCAGGGGATAGATTAATATACTTCTCTATTTTTTTCAGTTTACGAACCCGTGATGCTTATATTTCCATACTTAGATTAATATACTTCTCTGTTTTTTTCAGTTTACGAACCTGTGATGCTTTTATTTCCATACTTAGATTAATATACTTCTCTGTTTTTTTCAGTTTACGAACCTGTGATGCTTTTATTTCCATACTTACTTCATCACTTGGCAGATGTGACGACAGAACATTTGTCTCCGACTGTTCTACTTAATTCCTCCAGTCATTCCATTAGATAGCCCAGTCACCTGTCACATATTTGTCACGTTATTCTTAAATAATGTTATCCTTCCCTTAGAAGTCAATAATTTTAAGACATTTATGTCCTTCCCCAAATTACCTTATATCTTTACACACACTCCACTGAATTGTAATGGAAGAGTAACTGTTAAATCATAAGACATTAATCTATAGCCTCTGGTGGTATCCAGCATTGCTGATGAATAAAAGGCCAAGAAATAATAATAGCCATAATTTTAAAATATAATGTTTAACATACCAACTTAACTAGTGCAATGGTAGACAAGTGTATACTCACCCTGGATTGTACAGTACAATACTTATATAAATCCTGTTAAGTTGTGGGTACATTTTCTTAATAACTTTCATATCCATAATTCTGTTGTATGTTTCTTGGGCGGCTTCTTAGAAGTGCGATAATTGAATTACTGCAGCTGCTACTAAGTTTTTGATGTACAATTGCAAAAGATAAAATGATACAGTATGTGACAATATCTGGCAGCTGCTCCGTAGTATGTATACTCATATTTTATCAATGGATCACTCACAACCTTATTAAGGATGGATGTGATTGGGTATATAATTATACTATTGAATATTAACTAAATAGTTTGTGTCCTAGATATGCTTGAAAATATATATAATTCTATAAGAATTAATTTGTTGAAGGATTCCCACCTTATGTCTTTCATAGGTTAATAACTAACCACCCTTTACTTCACTTCATCTCAAACAGATTAAGAGTGACCGTGACTATGTGTACCCACGAGAATCCATGAATGCCTTGGCTGAGATGGGTCTGCTGGGGTTAATCATTCCAAAAGAGCTGGGTGGTCTTGGGGAAAGCCATGTCTTCTGCAGCATGTTTGTTGAAACACTGGCTCGCTATGGTTGCTCCTCCACTGCCATGATATATAGTAAGGATTTTTATTCATTTGTATATATATTATTTAAGTTTGTTTGTTAGCAGGATTATACATAAAGTTATACAGGTATATGGATTTGTATAAAGTTTTATGAACTGTTGCCCTCATGAGTAACAAATTATTAGATTTGAGGAGAAGTTTTCTCTCCATGATTTTTTTTCTTTGGGAATAAGATTGATGTATTGGTGGCAAGCCTGTAGATTTTCACAACCTTTAAAGTGAAATGATTATCCTTGATCGAGATTTGTTGTCTCTGAATGCTTTTGTTAATTATATGCGGGCCAGCAGCAAAGGTAAAGTAGATTTTTGTGTTAAGGTAAAAAGTTCAATAATTAATTAATTTATATTCTCTCTTTGAACCGTCGCATTGATTTCTCCCCTTTTAATTATCCTTCTCCCTCTTTCCATAGTTTCCCAAATAGTCGCTCCACTCATTACAGGACTTTCTCATTCCCTTTCTTCTCTTCCTAGTATTTGTGTTGATTGGTGAATATTCACAAACCTATCCCTATTTCAACACCATACACATAAATGCCATCTTAGGCCATCCACTCCCATACACATCCTTGATATTGGCATCATCCACATAAAATTGGAATACTGTATAGAATTTCAGTGGAATATGTAGTTCTTTAGGTTCGACTAGTAAGATTCTAAAGGAGTATTTCCTTCGGCAGCAATGCATGTGTCATGCTTGGCCACCCTTCTGTTACGCTACCACAACAACCCACTTGTGAAGGATCTACTTACACGTATTGACAAGGACAAGTTGATTGGTACCTTATCCTACTCGGACCCTGCCACTGGTAAGACATTACAACATCAGTAATATATTTTTCTTCTGTATTGAGAAGTTAAGGACTAAAGGAAAAACCTTATTTAAACTCAACAATGATATGAAAAGAGATTGTGAGAGGTCAAAAATGATGTTCAGCTTTGTATAAGATGCCGAGATACATTGAATTTGAAAGAGTACGAGCGGTGGAAGATGATTTATGGTAGTGTTCCATCAGTTGATTAGTTGTGTACATTAGGGAGGTGGACTGAAATATACATGTACAACAAGATAACATTTTTGTGATATAATATTGACTAATAATTTTTATGCTCATGCATACACAGGTGGCCACTTTTGGTTCCCATTGTCCTCCAAGGTGAAGGAACTGGATGAGAACACTGTCAAGCTTCTCAAGTATGGGTCATGGGCTACAAGTTCTGGATGTGCTGACTTTTATGTTGTCCAAACTCTCTCTCCATCCTCTGCTCCTGGTGACTACTCTGACCTCTCCTGCTTCCTCGTATACAAGGTGAGAGGTAAAAGGAGAGGAGGAATGAAAGTTTCACAGGCAACTCTCATGGAGTGGCGGCGTCTACGTCGTATGAATAAATATATTACTTTGAACTCATACTTGATGAGCTAGACGAGTGTATGGAGAAAAGCAACTCTGATTATTTTATGCAAGATGGTGCTCCTTGTCATACCGCTCATTTAATTACCAATTGGTTTGAGTTCTGTGGTATTACTCTCCTAAAACCTTGGCCAGCAAATTCGCCAGATTTAAACCCAATCGAAAACTTATGGGCGTATATTAAACGGCAACTAAAGGATGGTGACACATCTTCACTTCCACGCCTTCAAGCAGCCATACAAGATATCTGGGACAATATTAACTTGGAATACCATTCATAATTTGGCTGACTTCCTTCCCAAACGACTCAACATGTTAAAAAAGAATCGAGGGTACCCTATCAGTTACTAATTTAGGTGAGTATCCTCATTAAAACTATTTTCACACAGACCCTTTTCCCCTCATCAGTAAGAACAGGTTGTTTACGTCACCGCGACATTTCTAACCGCCAGCACTGTACTACAGCTGTACACATTAGTATACTAAACTGCCTTTTCACCTAAACAGAGCAGACCATCTGATATCCTGAATAGAGTTTGGTATAGTATAGTATAACTGAGGCCTGTTCAGATCAAACAAGGCATTTTGTTTATCCAAAATTTAGTTATACTGTATAATGTTTGGTCTATCAGTGGTTTACTAAAGTAATACTGTACCTTTATATTATGTTAATGACAGGATGAGATTCGAGCCAATACTGATGACTGGGAAGCTCTGGGGATGCACGGCAACATGTCTGGTCCGTTGGTTATTGAAGGAATTTTCAAGAAGGAGAGAATGGTTGGGCCTCCAGGCGATGGCAGATTGGTAAGTATGGTAGAGTAGTAAAGCATTTAAGATTTCAAAGGTCAGTTTGAATGACTTTCATAACACCAATTGTTATAACTTGAAACAAGTACTGTACCGTTCAGCTTCCAGCTGAGACCTGAATGACCTTGATTAAATGTATAATCTGACTGTAGTAGTGGTGTAAAGAGAGGCTGTGAAAACAGGCTAAGCAGGCTGGCTTAGGAAACAGTGTGCAATCATGAGTTGGTGGAGGAACACAGGACAAGGGTGGGCTAGACCCAGTTCAGGCCTGTGTGAGATATAGGGCCGTTTACACAGTGACTTTGGTTATTATGAACCTCCCCAACCGCACTTGTCAGTCTTAATTATATCCAACAAACTCGGTATCCATATCCACACAATATGTCAGGTACGGTAGTTCCATTATTACGATGTTTTCATAGTGGAGTCATCAAATTCACCAAGTATTTCACTTATGAGTCCTTTACACAGTTCAGTTTCTTTTGTTATTGTGCTTGCAAACCAAAACAGACCACTGTGGAATACTCACTTAGACTATAAATATCTTTCAAGCTAATATATAAAGATATAAAACAATAATTCAAAATACAGTATAAACATTGGAAGGGAATTACACAGCATGTATTGTATCCCACATGCTTCACAGCCACTATATGATATCTCTCGATGTGTAAGGTGTAATTTCTTATTGAGTCCTCAACTGAAAATGCATTTTTGTACCCTCATATTAACATTATTTTTCTTCTACATTTATTCAAGTATGTTTCAAGCCTTGGAGCACCATTACTACTTAGTAAACTTGAATAACAGTTCATACTAGGCAACTTTATTCAGCATGTAGTGGTGTATGATAGCTCATGTACTGCACTGTACTGTACTGCAGTTCAGTGTGGAGATACACTTCTTAGCTAGTAATCATAGTGATGGTCTTCTATCCTACTGTTTCAATGTTAATGCACTAACCTTCCTCATGTATACCATTCCAGAGCAATGATGAATGTGTTGACCCATACTTCTTGTTGAACTCAGCAGCCTGTTGGAATGGTATATCCCTGGCATGTATGGACCTTGCGAAGAAACATGTGACTCGCAAGGCACACGCTGATGTAGGGATGAGGGTGTGTGATTACCCTACTATCCAGGTTAGTAAGGAGGCAGAAGGTATAGGGGCTTTATCATAGTTATGAGTGAGTGGCATAGAGAAGTGGCATCCCAACACCCACCATTATTGTAATGTTGCAGTCAGCCTTGTGTCCCCCTATGATACAGGGGGGAGTTTTAACAATGACCCCATTAAAGGTTCATATAGTCTGTAGGGCTGGACCCCTTGTCTGTTCAGGGTCTTGCGCTGGTGTTAGAGCCTCCCCACCCCTTGAAAAAAGTGGGAATGAGTTGTTGTTGTAGTTCCCCAGACTGTTTAGCCAAGCAGTCCCAAGTCTGGTTGACCGAAGCCGCGCAGATGCTCGGACCCCCAAATGGGAGTCAGGGTGATGGTGACATCTGTTTCTTCGAAGGGGACTGCTGGTTCATGGGAATATGGGGTAATGAGTTGTTGATGATGATGAGTAATATATGAGGAAAAAAGTTAAAGGTTTATAGCCAAATAAACCTTTTTGATATATTTTCATTTCTTCCCAGAACCATATCTCATTACTCATCGGAAGTAACCTATATAGTAGTTGGAAAAGTATATATATATATACTGTATATATATATACTTTACTGTATATACTGTACTGTAATAACCTTTTTTGTTTAGGATTCTTTTGGTGAAAGTATGTTAATTTATAACAACAGGGAAATTAGAAATTAAGTTTGAGTGTGCCCATGAATATGAAATAATGACTTCTTCTTCAGGATTATTTTGGTGAAGGGGTGTGTGATGTGAATGCCTCACGTGCCTTGGTATTGACAGTAGCCAAGGAAATGGACCAGCTCTCCAACAACAATGATTGGAGTCTCCATGCTGATCTCACCTTTGCACCTAGGTACTGTGTGTGCCTCATTAATTCTAATACACACTGTTAATGCTTGTGAAAATTATAAAATAATTTACCACTTGTTGGTTCAGGCCTCTAGTTCTCCATTTTTTCTTCGGGTGACTTATGTCTCACCTGCATATGGGATATCAGATCAGTCCAAGCCACATGTATATAACATACTCTTCCCTGAAACTGATTATCTATACACTTGGGTACCATAGTATCTAACCCACCTGAGTCAAAGCCCGAGATCTGAAGCAGGCGGTTTCTGGATGACAGCCCAAGCATTGATTCGAAATCTGTTTGTTTGTTTCATCTGGTCTTGATCACATCTTTGACACGTGCTCACCAACTGTTACCCTCCCGGAATGAGCTCAGATCTCGTAGTGACCGATGTTTGGGTTAGGCTGGTCACAACTCCTCGACTTACGTCCCTAATTTACCAATTCGCTGCTAGGTGAACAGGGGTTACACATTTAGGGAACCAATCCCAAATCGTCTTCACCCGACCGGGGATTCGAACCCAGGCTCTCTTGGATGTGAGCTAACCACTACACCACCCGGCTATGTGTGTGAGTGTGTGGCCTCATGATGGTTTGGGTGGGCTATGTGTGTGTGTGTGTGTAGCCTGGTGAATAATTGGATGGGCTGTGTGTGTGTGTGGCCTCATAATGGTTTGGGTTGGCTATGTGTGTGTGTGTGTGTGTGTAGCCTCGTGATGGATTGAGTGGGCTGTCGTCCAAAAATCGCCTGCTTCAGATCTTGGGCTTCGATTCAGGTGGGCTAGTGACTGTGGAATTTGAGTGTACAGTACCAGCTGCATCTCGGTTCTCAACTTTGAAATACCTTGTCTTTATATGCTGACATATTTCACAACAGGGTACATAATTGTTCTGTAGGTGATGGGTACATTATTTTGCCCCACTACTCAGACTCCACGAAGTTTGGGGTAGTAACACTCTCAGTACAAATCCTCACATTTTGTTGGCTTTGTTGCTGCCAGTCCTAAAATTAAGTGAAGTATTAACACTATACAGTAGTTTCATGGATTCAAACTTAACCCTTGGTTCCTTTCTCCATGAGAGTACCAAAAACGACTTTGTAGAATCTCACTACCTTGTCTCTGACCAGGAATTGTGATTGTATAATTATGTACTGTACAGTACCACATTCTTATTGTGTCCCTTGTGTTTCCAGAATGTCTTTGCTACATTGGTTGTGGCAGGTGAAGTTTGTGGCAGCCAAGACGGTGTATCAAATTAGTGACAAGATGTTGCAATCATGTGGTGGCAGTGGCTACAAGGTGAGGGTACTGAAGGACAACCTTGATGATTTTCGATAGACAAGCAAAAGGATGGAGTGGTTTAATGAGCATAATAGGTATACGTACATTAGGAACTAGCCACCCTCTGTTAAGAGGTTTTGGGATGGAAGTAAGACGTATGTAGTATGAGAGATATTAAGTGCTGTGCTAGATGCTAAAGTGAGATAACTGGTTATTACAGTATTTTTCACTACCCATTCAAGAATATTTTGAAACTTGAAATATGAAGTAGGCAGCTGTAGGCTGACAATCCCCATGATAGTGTTGGTTATTCTAATAACTGTCAGTGACTTTCAGCATGTACTCTGATGTAATTGTTCACCTCCACCCTCCATTGTACAGTACATACTTACTTCCATCATGATGTACTTCTCCTCATGATAATTCAACACTCCTTAACAAAATTTGGCTCCCCAACTTGATACACCTCTCCCAACTAAGCAAGTTTGATCCATCCAAGTCTTCACCTCTACTCTTAGCTACCACCTCTTCTTTATGGGGGTATTGCCTACAGTATAGTAATGTGGGCAATACTTATAGGGTTTTGGCGCCCCTTAGGCCCCAGCCATTAACTTTCAGTTCTTCAACTGTCCCTCTTTTCTTTTTGTTTCCTTCCTGCTTGCTGTCACACCTCTATCATCTTTTTCTGGCACTTTAGGACCTCGATGTTGCGGCGCCTAATATCCATCAATCAATCAAAAATTCGTTATCCTCTCAGCTTCACCCCTCCGTATAAACATTACTGATAGGACCCACAATCATACTTGTTTTTGACTGAGCATTTTCACATGCCTCAGAGTCTAAAGTTTAAATAACTTTTCTCCAAAACCTTCATCTCCAGTACTCCTTTCACCAAATTTCCTCCTCCTCCACACTTTCATTTCTTTACATTTCCCCTTCTCCCTCTCCAGACCTGTTTGTTAATTCTTTGTCAAAACTTTCTTTTGATTCACAGACTGACCTTGGGTTGGAAAGGCTGCTGAGGGATGGAAAGGCTAGCTGGGTGATGGGTCCTTCCAATGAAGTCCTGAGACAGTTTGTGGGCAGAGCCTGTCTCTTAGGCATGGAAAGCATAGATTACTGGTCAGAGTCTAGACTTAATCATTCATTTTTCTTCAACTTGTTCTGTGTTACCATTCTAACTACTTAAGTAACATTAAGGAGAGCATGCAAATGATGTAGTAGTTATCATGCTCGCCTAGCAAGCGAGAGATCCCGGGTTCGATTCCCGAGTCATTGGAACTGATGGACAATTTTTCCAGCCACCTATGTCCCTGTTAACCTAGCAATAAGTAGGTATCCGGCTGTAAGAGCGAGGATTGCAACTTTGTTGGCTGAGTGAAGATGAGTTGATGTAAGTAGACTGAATGCCTTTAACAGCCAACACCATGAGTCAATAGGCATAAAGCAAAAATATTCGTCTTTTCTCTTTAGGTTTCATTCCCAACCCATCTTATGTGTTTGATAAAATATTAGCATTATCCAAATCAAATGCTTTGCGCAGTGGCAGTATCGTAACCAATGAGGTATGACTACCATTAGGAATTGGTTTAGGGAGGGTTTATTTATAAAACACCTTAGTGACCAACCCTTTCACAGGAAGGGTAGGTAAGTCTCACCCCGCCTCCAAGTGGTGACCTCGGTGGACACCTCCCTATTTTTATCATTATTTTATCTTATAGAGGCTGAAGGTGAAGCTGATGGGTGAGGCAGTGTGGGAGCACAGTAGGTTCCCCCACCTATAGGTTTTAATTTCCTTTTTAAAATTTATTATAAATATAATTATTTTCAAGAGTTTAAGATGTGCAATTTTTTTCTTTTTGTCTTTGATTATTATTTGGTGATTTAGAAGAGCTTGACTATCTTGATGGTCCGTGTCTCTCCGGGAATGAGCGCTGTGTTGGCCTTGCCAGCCATCAATGGCCCCCCAATGGGGGGACGGACTGCTACGGCTAGTGGCAGGAAGGTGTCTCCAGTCTGCCCTAGGAAAGGGGAAGAATGTATGTGAGTGGTACCAGTTAATGTGAATGGAATGGTGAATGAAGTGAAAAGGAGAGAGATAGTGGAGTGTGCCAGAAGGAGTAGAATAGATGTGTATGGGATAACTGAGACGCATATGAAAGGATGGGGTGTGGAAGAGTGTAGGGATGGATGAAAGAGTACGTTGTGGGAAGGAATGGAAGGAGGCGTGATATGGACTCGCATGGATGAAAAGAGTTAAGAGAGGAAAGGAAGGGTGTGCATTGTTGGTGTCTGGGAGTGTGTGGAAGGGAATGGATGGACATGAAAGGAAGGGAACAAGGACAGTGTGAACGACTGGAAAGATTGGTATAGTGAAGTATGCATGGGTCTGGGCGTGTGCTCCAGTTAACGCGCATACCAAGGTGGGAGTTCCCGGAGGGAAAGATGCGTCAGAGCTATAGATAGATAGATAGAATGCCCACGATACTGTAGAAGCTTGAATTTTCAGCATATGGATATCCATAAATGAGATATTAGAGAGGATCTCCTTCACATTGTGGCACTACAATTGTAATTTGCTGTAAACAGGATGCAAATGACCCGCAATATTTCTTCAATCTACAACAGAATGTTGGTGGTCCCATTAAACTTGATATGACTCAAGTGATACAGTAGTTACATTATGTTTACATGCCTTGGGGCTAAAACCCTTATCAACAATTAACCTCTCCTCTCATCCTTACCCTATAGGGATCAGCACTTGAATAATCGGGTCATTTATAATGAGTTGAAAAAGATGAATGTAGAACAGAAGAAAGAGCTGGCCCAGAAACTCCTCAAAGAAGTTGATATGGAAGAAAAAGGAATAGATAGTAAGCATCCCTATCAGGAAACTGATTTTGAAAATCCATTCAACACTTGCCCACCAGCTGTTAATGATAAGGTAGGCACTTACCACTCTTGATATTTGTTCACCTTAATATTATTACTAATGACAATCAGTATTTTTACATTAGTCAGTTTTTCATGTCAGTGGAAATCGTTTTGTCATCCACAGGTGATGAACCGATTCAGTTTGCTGTTAACCAATGATCAACTTAATACATTTTATGTAATAGGCCTACTGTATACTGTACTGTACTTGGACTTTTTCCACATGATTTCTTTGTGTTGTGATGAATATTCTTAAGTAAGGTAGGTATCCTGCCACCTATAATATGATTGTCTTCTCCTGGAAAATAGTTCTCCTAAGTATAAGATGCAAAAAGCGAGCAATGTCTCTTCGGACTTTGTCACTGGATATCTCCACATCAGTTGACAGAATAATAAATTCCTACAAATTATGGAGACACAGTTGAGAGGTTCATTCTATGGCAACCTGCTTGTTGCAAGTCAGGTGATCAGGCATTTAAATATTTCCTTGTGTTGCAGGTGATAAAGACAAGTGATGGATTGTATCACTCACCCGCTCTGAAGCCAGACACATGGACATCTTTGAAGCTGAAGTCTTATCGGGATGTCAGTAACAAGATGGGTGCTTTTGTGTTTACCTTGCCCAATTCCACAGACCACACAGGATGCTTTGCAGGACAGTATATGTCTGTGAGTATGTGGCTATTCATATGTCCTTAATATTTTTCTACTGTACAGTACCTATTTTCATTAAATATGATTGTGGGTAATTGTAACATGGATAGAATCGAGCCGTATGAAGACAGTGTAGAACTGTTTCTTAACCCTTATTTAGAGTCCGGGTAGTGGTAATATCCGCTCGTGTGGGGGAGACCGGGGAGCGGTACACGCCGCTCTGCTCGAGGAGTCCGGGTGGCGGGATATACCGCTATTGCTAATGTCGAGTGGAATGGGGCATTTGTATTGAAGCCTTCTTTGTCGATTGTAATAAATCACACGAGGGAAAATCATTCCCAGTAGAAACAGTCACCACCACCAAGCCAATACTACTTCGAGAACACATCATACATCACTTGGTTGGTGTGTTTGTTATTGTTTTGATTGTTAAGCATGTCGTACTGTAGGCAGCAAGTATTTACTGAAATAATTTATTTTTCTGTTATTATCTTTGTTGGTGGTCACTTGGAACATTTATATTACATTAAAAATCAAGAAATATTCACATGCATATGTAAAACCGATGAATGTTTATCCATTGAGGCACACACACCAAAAATAGTACAACACAATAAAACACCTCAAACTATATTGCTAGCTCATTAATATACACTTTAACGTCTTTAAGATGCTTACTGGAATACTAAAATCATAGTATATACGTTATTTTAACGAAGAAGGGTCTATATGCAATTTGTCGATGTCCCCAATATAAAGTAAAAAAAATAAAAAATCTGGAAGTATGTGGTGTCAACCGCTAGATCCACGCTTAATGCAAACGGTCCTATAAGATACATCATCGGCAAACAAGAGTCAACTCTCTGCAGACGCTTTACAAAAATAACCAGATTTGGCTGTAATTTTTTTTTAAATAATAATAGGCCTACTGTACTTTTTATACAGAGTGTTTTTGAATAACACCAACAACCCTGAAGATCGGTTGTATGGTGGAAAATAATAACAAAACATTCTATACCATTTTCTCTATAAATCCTCAAGTAAGAAGATTAATGACTACTGTACAGTACCTACAGGCTGTATTAAGAAATTCAGCGCAACAGAGCTGCCAAGACTGCCTTAAACACCCAATGTGTGATGTAACAATTACACTGTGAAATCAAATACATTGGTGGTATCAAGATTACCTGCATGTATGTTCTAAATTAATTCAGGCATGTATGTAAAGAAATGTTGCTGAATAATGTGCTTAACAAAAAACTAATATGTTCCTGAGCGAATGTAGCAATGGGATATTTAAACATTTTATTGAAAGGGGAAGAGGGAGAGATAAGGCACCAATGATTGGATTGATACATTAGTTTGGGCTTGGACAATACTGTACTGTACTCAGTTTTCACTTTTATTATCTTCTAACTAATCATTGATTCCTATATTTACAATTCTGTATACAATTAGGTGGATTTGTTTTTCCAATGATAATTAATTCTACAAGTTTGTCAGTGCCATTAAAAAATACCCTATATATTATACAGTATCCTGTATATAATTGTAGTGTCTTTAGTGAAAAAGCAATTTTTTTCAGTTAAAACAAATTTACTAAAACATGCTTTATTCCCTATATCTCAGGTACGAGCCAATATCAAAGGCAAGGAACACACTCGTTACTTCTCACCTGTCTCTCGCACCAGTGATTATGGAAAAATAGAGTTGGTAATGAGATTTGAGAATCAGGGCATCATGTCAAATTACTTCAAGAATCTCAAACCAGGTAAGATTCACCACCACTTGTTTCTCATAAAGGTGGATTATATACTGTAGTTACAATTCCCGGGGTCACTAACTGAAGGGTTGCATGTGATCGCCCGCGGTTTTAATATGGAAGTTGGGGAACAGAGTGTTGGCCGAGTTAGATGTATTTTGTAAAATATTCCCCGCGATAATTACTGATACATCGTACTTCTGCACTTTAAGATGTTATTATTCAGTAATTATATTAACATCATAGATAAGAATTAGTGTGCAACATACAGTAAAACAGCAATTACAAGCATAAAATAGTACAGGGGTTGGCAGAACTAATAACATTTATATTAGTTCATACCTGCACCTTTGGCTTAAAACAAAATAACACTATGTTTCTGAAAGAACAATGCCCTATGTTAAAAAAAATGAGAGCAATCAGAAAAGTTTTTCACCTCTAATTATACATTTTTATGAGGACGAAATCATGCGGGAAAGAGATCACCGACCGAGGACTTCCCCAACTTTGTTGTTAACAATTATTTTATCTGGTGAAAAGTGGCAGTTTTTCTCAGGTTCGTGACGTCGGGAATTACCCTTACAAACAAATAATAAATAATATCATAATCACACATTGAAAACAAGGTAACAAAAATTGTATTATACGAGTGCTTATCACTAAAATCAATTATTTTCTGTCAAATACATTTTTAGTACATAATTTTTATTATACAGTCTCCTCCACATCTACGTTCATCCCTTCAACGTAGTCATTGTGTGTATCGTGTAACCCACAAACTTTCAAACCACCAGTTTCGACTCGTGTATCCGAAGTACATGCCAGTACGAGTAAGGAGAGGGAGAGACTACAACCCCCCTCTTCCTCTCTGCTTGGCTTACTGAAAGCTGACTTCCCTTCTACCTGACCTCTTGCCCTTTCCTTGTCTCATCATGTAATGCCACTAGAATGTATCATAGTAGAATCTTATAATGAAGTGGAAAAATGATCTGGAATGATGTTTGTTTGTCAGGTCAAGCAGTAGACTTCCAAGGCCCATGTGGAGGTTTTGAGTACCAGGCTGGGGCACTGGATCACCTGACACTATTGGCATCTGGTGGTGGTATCACACCAATCATGCAGCTGGTCAGGGAGGTGATGGCTAACCCCAATGATCAGACTCATATTACATTGCTGTACTTCTCTGAAAATTGCAACGAAATACTCTTCAAGGAGGAGCTTGACAAGTACGAAGGTGAGTATCATTAAGCTATTTGTATGTGTGAATTGTACTATATTTCATATACAGGTATTGTGTTTTATAAACTAAAGACGTACTGTTAAAGTGACAGGATATGTCCTTGCATAGCTATGGAAGTATTTCATATACTGTAAGACTTTTTGTATTCTTTTTACTGTACAGGTACTGAATGATGATAATTTGTAAAGGAAATAGTGTTGAAGCTCATTAATTTTTATTGTACTGTTCATTACACTGAACATTTACATACTGTATTCCTCAGACAAACGACTGAACATCATCTACACACTGGGTGAAGCTCCAGATAATTGGGAGGGTGAAGAAGGCTTCATTGACACCCATATGATCGACCAGTATGTGCCTAAACCCAATGGATTGAACCATAAGGTAACCAGAGGTAGCAATTATTGCTCCTTATAAAGAATGGTTGCAATTGCAATTTATAATCTTTACTGTACAGTATTGTAGTAGTATTCCATTATTAGAATATATTTAATATTGGGGCGGCTTAGCCCCAATATTCAATAGAATTATGCATTTTGTGATACAAACACCAAATTTGGCGGCCCATTGGTTACAATAGTCAGTGAAAATTGATATAATTTGATTCCTTGCTACCAAAACATACATTTAGACACCAGAATTCAAATCAATTGCTGCATTAGACCCAGAGATACTAGTGGCGGCCATTTTGAAATCCAATATGGCGGACATAAAGAGAGAATTTCAAGTGACTCTGAATATCTGAAAATGTTCGCAACATATTAATGTACATTTGTGCAAAATTTGGTGCTTGTATCACAAAATGCACAATAGGTTTGCTATGCTGCCCCACTATACAGTACGTACGGTACTCAATAGTACAAACTATGGTAGAACAGTATGGTTTCTTCACATGTTTATTTTTACACGTCACTTTATGGAGAGGACAATGTCCATTTGTGTCACTTTATAACACCTTATTTAAAAGTATGAGAAGATAAAGCATAAACCTACTTAATCCTACCCTATGATATAACTGCATTATATTTAATTAAGACAAAATACTACAGTTACAGCTAATCTACTCAGATTCCTTTTTGGTTAAAATCCGATTTGGCAACTTCATTCTCTGGGTTATCATTCTCATTATATTCAATAATTCAGTAAATTCCCCCTCCCTCAAAACCATCAATCATTAAACTCACATAACGCATATCTGTAAAAATGAAGCCACAACTATTACTCCACGACTTGCCTAATGCATGAATTATGAATGCTAGAGGATTTCACGTTAGTACAGAAATGAGTCAACTCATTGCCAGCAGGAATACCAACTCCACAATACAGTCATACATGTATCTTCGATATTTTCTCAGCAGGATCTAGCCAGTAATGCCTATACTTTATTGGGAGAGTGTACAATATTGGCGAGGTTAATGCATTACATTAATCTTAATAATATGAATTCACAGATTGTGATGTGTGGTGGACCCCAGATGATTCTCTCCTGCCTGTTTTCATTGCACTCGTTGGGCTTCCCATCTGAGAGCATCTTTGTATATGGGCAGTTTGGGACAGAGCAGGTGAAGATGGTGTATGGCAGAAAGGTGGCACTTGCTTCACACCACTGTGACTAGGTCTTATAATTACAGTAGGTCTACTGTATATCCCTTTGCTCTGCATCATATTATTGTACAATATTACAGTATTTACTGAGGAAAAGATACTGTTTCTGTTATCAATGTTTCTAATTTAGTGCTGCAACAGTTTTCAGGCATTTATGAACAACATCAGTGAAGCGAATGTACTAACATTATATCTGTTATTGCTGATTTTGAATTTGCTTCTTGATCAAGGTAGTGAGGGTTCTAATTTACAGGTGTTTATTCACAATAACTGAAGATGCATTGAAAACTCTTGTTCATAGAATTACAGTACTGTATTGTATTACTATAATTAACCTACAGTGTTTAGAAGTATATTTTTAATTAACATATTTCTGGATATCTGGAACTATTCTTCATTTAAAGATTATGTTAGTATACCATAAAGATCTCTGTACCAGGAAATGACAATGAATTTTCTTTATGTATGTTGTGTATCTGAAAAAAGCAGAAACGGGGCATGGTAGCGTACTTTTTGTCCAGTTGAACTACTTATTTGAGAGTTTAATTCAATATTATAGGTGTGACGTGTTAAAGTCGTGAGAAAAGACCATTCATTGTATGCTCATCCCAAGCGCCCAAGTTTAAGAGCTGACATAGCAGTAACTCAGAATTAGTTCGTGGAGATTTAAGAGCTGACATAGCAGTAACTCAGAATTAGTTCTTGGAGATTAATAATATCATAATAGCAATATCTTCAAATATTTCATTATCCCATAGGATTGAGTGTGAGGCCGCCTTACAAGAATGATATCATGTTTTCTGATTGTCAGTTCTATGAATATGACAGTTTTCTGTTGGACAATCTCTTTTCATTATGCTTACTTTTCAATCTCTTTATCACTTTCTTTCTCATGCTACAGGGTCTTCCAACTTAGGGCAGTCTTCTTTCATCCTCAAATATCTCTACTGCTGATGTGATTAGCCTTGTCAATTACAGACAACATATTTCACGAGAAAAAAAAAAAAATGCAGCGATTCTATTTTCATTGTACGTGCTCCATTATCTATTATATTTTATTTATGCAGTATGAATCATAACAACTGAATAGGTTTTTAACTTTCATTCTCATAACTAATTATATTTGTTTAGATCACTGCTGCTTGCCATTTTGTGTTTTGACTTCCGGACTGATTTTTAAAGTTGGAGGATAAGTAACGATAATTTCAATCAGTGATATTATACAGCCTTCTCTTATTATTCAATTGTTCAATTTCTCCTTTTAAGCTTTTAGCATCAGTGTTTTTATACTTATAATTATGTCTCATTATACACTACTGTACAGTTCAAATTTTGTGTATGATAGATGCTGAGAAATAGATATTGTGTGGCAAGCACTCGCAATACAGGCCCAATGTAACATGAAGGTTTTCCTCATCCCAGTATAGTGTAAGTCAGTGGCGTCGCGAGGGGAGAGGGGCTGGGGGAGACATATGTCCCTGGGCGCAGCATTTAGGGGGGCGCCAATTGCCAATTTGAAGTTGGGAAAAATTAAATTGCTTTGTTTACAGTACACCAAAGTGAATTTGAAGTAATGAAGTTAAACATTTGCTGAAAAGATTAGTGCACTCAAGCCATATCTTAATTTATTTTTTCTTTATATTAATTATGAAACTTTACTTTGGGTTTAGAAATGGGTATTCTTCATTAGTATTCTCGTAAATAAATTAGATGTATAATTCACTTTTAAGGACTAAAGATTAAAAAAAATCGTTTCCAAGTGGCATTAAATTGCATCTATGAGTACACATAGAACCCCCCAGCTGGCAGCCACCATCACGCCCTCTATTGGGGCGCCATAACAATCTTTGTCCCCGGGCGCCAACAACCCTCGTGACGCTACTGGTGTAAGTTGCAGGTGAAGGTACACTCATCTGTAAACAACACAGACCTTGGAAAGTGGCAGTCTTGTCCTACTTTATGGATAAACCATCGGCAGAAATCAAGTCTCCTTAGGTAATCATTTGGATTAATAGTCTCAACCCGTTGGAAGTGAAAAGGGTACAGCAATTACTCATGCAGCGTTCTCCATACGGTTGATTGACTTAACCGTAACTCAGGGGCAATTGCATTAGTACTAGTGAGGGGATTCTGTGCAACCTTCTCCAGAATATTATCTTCATTAATTGCTGTACGAGCCTCAGGTGCCCGTCCTGCGGCATTCATGTACAGACTAAAACGGCCTCTCTCGTTAAGCCTCCTATGAATATTGGCAAATATTACATGGCTAGGAGTCTATCGGTGGAGTTAGGATGCTACATAAATTCTCTGAGCTGCACGACCATTTCCCTGTGCCGCACCATAGACCATGTGCATGTCTGCCAGTTCATGGTTGGTGACCCTCTCCATGGTGTGCAGGCAGTCTGTCAATCATAATTATTACAGTCAGTGAGTACAGTACAACATAATTTTGTATGGATATGTTAGTTTGGGTTAGGTTTGTTTTAAATATGTGGTAACATGAACATCGTAATTATTAGTAGTAATATTATTACAGAATAAATATTCACACACTTGAAAATTTTCAACGTCCCATATTGCGATTGAAAGGCTTAATACATAGACGAATAAATCAGCAATTTACTTAAACATTTCACCTTATCATAATTGCAAGATTCTCAGTTTTTTTCAAGATCGTCAAGTATTTCCCTAGCATTGCAGCAATTTTGTCACCCTTTAATAATACTGTATGATGGCGTATAATAGTATTTATAACTTCAGGGATCTTATAGAATTAAAAAATATATACCTGTATATGGAAAGAATGCAACTTTCGTCAATATTTTGCCCACGAGTCAACAATAGATTACTAACTGGTAGTATCTGGAATTTTATACATGTTTCCTATACTGTACTAACTTGAGAGGTATCGCAGAAAACTTAAAAATGAGCAAAGATGACGGCTGTCCAGTCTCTCTATATAGGGTCTCTAGTCTACCCGAGAGAGAACAGGGGGTGATGTGTGTGAGTTCTATACGGGATATATCCAGTTAATCATAGCCTTACTACTAATGTGGTAGTAGCATACATAAGAAAACATAATGGGGAATTAAAAAGTGGACTTTAGTGTTATGGTCTCCACCACATAGGACAAATCAACTAATACTAATATTACTTTTGGGTTTATCATATAACAGCAAGGAAGCCCTTTTGTTACTACCCGGCTGGCTCATGGAATAGTGTGAGGTACGAATGTAAGAGTTAGAATTTCAGAGTGACAAGGACTTAAAAATTGCCCCCTAATTAACAGAAGCACATGTTAATCTATCTCATTTTGATAACATGAAAGTTAAAAAAAAAAATTAAGCCAGTCTGTATATTTAGGACTCTATACTTAGTTGAGTGTGAAGGATAGGCTACTTACAACAGCATGCATGGTTCATTCAAGTAATAAGTGGTTTGACTAAATGTCGAGTATCCTTCAAAAGATACGTCACTAAGCAAGTTCAATTAATCTTGTATGTGCAAGCTATTCCACACCTTGAGAATGTAATATGGCTATTCTATAATAAAACAATTGGAATAAAGGCACAAAGGAAGCCAGTTCAAACTGTCGTAAAATGTCTACTACTACTACTGTACTATCTTTGATTTGCAAAGTAATTATTTTTCAAGGTCGTATAAATAATTGCTCACATCATAGGTTCGGTATTAGTCGAAGCGTTTGTCCATAATCACTCCCATTAATTTTTTTATGATGTCTAATACATGTATGTCATTTCCTTATTTGGTATTTCCGTCGCAAATGCTTTAACATGAACCGTCGTTTCCAGTATAAATAATAATATCAATTCAAGATGGCCACCAAATATTTACATCCAGGATTTGTATTTTGCTAAGTTAGGTCTCGTTATATAGTTTGCCGCGGTCCTGATTAGGTTAGATTAGGTCAGGTGAGGTCAAACTAATTCTATTTAACGAGTTGTAGTATTTTTCAGACGAATCTAGTTCAAATATGGCGTAAATGAGGTGATAATTATTGTCACCACTTTCAAATCAAATTTCTCTGCACCAAAATGGGCACCAGGACAACAGAAAACGGGAGACTCTGGAGATCTCTGAATACCTTGGCTGTCAGTAGTGGACTGATGGCCATATCTGGGATGAACTCATCGCTCTCACTTTCACCTTCATCATGCGCGGAAATAACAAATTTTAGTCAGGTCCTGAGAAAATATTGTGCATGTCAAATATATATACCCGTTTTCCTGTATATTTGGACCTTAGTGTGTGCTACACTCTGTCCCATTGACTGCCACTCATTGGCGGAACTTTAACCTTTGACCTTATGAAACAAATGAACTGTGTCACATAGAACAGATCTCGAGAGATGAGGTCATAGGTCAGAGTTGTGCAGCCTACATAACATTGTAGGTTAGTGCATCCGAAAAGTAAAATAGTGCAATACTCATTGTCCATCAAATTTACTGGCAGTCGAGGTCAAGAATATCTTAAGTTTATTGCACAAATGAATAATTGTGCTTATTTGAAAAAACAGAGATTTTTTTTTATTTCAAAGAAACTATAAACAGTTTAATGAGCTAAATTAATTTGGTTGATCGCTTGTTTCATGCAACGGAAACCCAAACAATTAGTATTAAATTTTGTTCATGTCATAACAAGAAAAGTAAACTTATCAAGCGCTTCTTCACTTTTAAGATTGTACATCTATGCAAAAAAGCAAGAAAGTATTCGGAAGACAAACGTTCAGGTAACATCAGGAAAATGAGTCGAGAAGCAAGAGTATGATGATGAGGGCTGCAGTTAGGAAATAGAGGTAAATGCAGTTGTTATTATATTGGTCTCATATTTTGATGTAATATTGTGGTATGAGAGTAACAAAGATGTGTAGTAGGTCTGAAAATGTGTGGCAGACCTGCTGATAATCTACAGCTCTGTGATCACTGGTCTCATCTAGTGCAACCCCCATTAATCTCGGGGCCTTGGAAGAGTCACGGGCTACTGACAGCCTACAATCCCGAGATTGAGGCAAATGAAAAAAAAAACGCAGCCACGCTCTCCAGTTTCCAAGGTCATTTCCACTCATTAGCCATATCACCAAAAATAGATTCACACTCTTGGTCTTACGGAGCTATTATAATTATATCAGATAATAAGAGATTGACTTCTATTTACTTGATGAAAACGTACGAAAATATCCAAATTGTCTCAAACGTCGTAAGATAGTTACAGCCTCATACAAACTTATCCAACCATAGTAGAAACAGACTGAACACAAACGGGATTCTTTTAACAAAACTGAATAGTGATAAAATTCCTTTAATGTTTTGAGTGGGAGCCAACCAGACCAATTATAAACTCTATATAAGCCACCATTTAGAGGTGTTCAGTAATATAGTGTTACAAATGTATGGAATATTTTCTTTATCTTTCTGTCAAGAAAATATTATGCATGTCAAATAATGTACCTATTTTCCTGTTTATCCGTTGCTTTAGTAACTTACCTTGGTGTTCTTACCTTAGTTCTTAGTTTTGGTTGTGCTTTGGATATATATATATATATATTTTTTTCCACTAGGAACACTGACAGTCACACTGGTGGTGAATACTCTACCCAGAGTGAGATTTCTTCGCCGACTCGGGCAAAAAATGAAACTATTAAATCGTTAGTACTTTGCTCGCTTAATAAATTTCATAATATAATTAATGATTATTATGCTCTATGGTTATCACAGTCTGACCTGCTGATCATAACTACCCTTATCAAATCCTAAGTAGACATACCAAACATAACCTGTTAAATGAAATGGTATGCCATTGGACACCGGAAGCCAAGCATGTGTGATGCAGCTTAGTAGCATTGTTAAGCTACCAAGTGTGAAGGTAAGATAGGAAATCATTAGCTGATCTGGGAAATAGTTTTGATTAGACCGTTATTAGCACAGTGTATATACACTGTGGTTATTAGCAATGCTCTTATTAAACTCCACCTCCCCATGACGGCCAACCAATCATTCACGGTAGGCATAACACCGCCTACTTGTTTACCTTCGCCTCACCTTGTCTCTCCAGAGTCTCCCTCATTGACTCATTCCTAGTTCCAGCTCCACAGTGTTAACTTCTTCGGCTCCTACTCGGTAACTACCTCTCCACGTGTGTCTTTCTCTATCTACCCTTTAGCATATTTCGTTTTCCTCACGCTATTCACTCTTTCTCTCTCCCTATCTCCAGATATACTCGATACATTAACACTATTGTATTATATATATATATACTTGTATATTATACCTGGCTGTGTTTAGAAATTTACCACAAGTATCGTTACTGACGCTCAGCAACTGAGCTTCTTACAGCTACATAGCCTACATATAAAGAGTTTAATCAAACTTTATCACTGTCTAGGAAATAGTGGGTCTCATTCAGTTCAGTTTCATGAATAGTCACGAGCACAGTAAACTGGTCACGAGCAGCACTGTGTTTTGTCCTGCTACCGCCGGCAGCGAAGCCAACTATTCAACCAGCCTGCAGCACTGCTTTTATTGCAGTTGTTGCTGTGTGTGAACACCTCCATTTACCAGAATAATTTAAATTATTTACTAACTAACGGCAGCACTGCTCAGCACTAGTCAGCAGAGCTACTGTGTATATTATGAGTCTTATTGTTGTTTGTGTATATATATCAAGCTGTATTAATCTGTGATATTATATTTCAGGAGAGTATTATAGTAGAATGAAAAAGTGGGGCCGTGGAGAGTTCTGGGGTCTGTCCTCTGACTTTGACCCTGACTTTGTACTCACCGACACCCAGAAGAAGCTGCTTGATGACGTCAGGGAACTCTGCAGGATCAAGATCAAGCCACTTGCTGTAAGTCATTGTGCTTGTTGGACATTACTTTAGTCACTCAGATAAAGTATGTACAGTCGGCGGCAAAAGTCTTGTCACCTCACTCAACACTTTTTAAAGGATAATATAAAGGTTAATAATCGAATAAACACATTCACCATACAACAATACGATATCCAGGGGATAGATTAATATACTTCTCTATTTTTTTCAGTTTACGAACCCGTGATGCTTATATTTCCATACTTAGATTAATATACTTCTCTATTTTTTTCAGTTTACGAACCTGTGATGCTTTTATTTCCATACTTACTTCATCACTTGGCAGATGTGACGACAGAACAATTGTCTCCGACTGTTCTACTTAATTCCTCCAGTCATTCCATTAGATAGCCCAGTCACCTGTCACATATTTGTCACGTTATTCTTAAATAATGTTATCCTTCCCTTAGAAGTCAATAATTTTAAGACATTTATGTCCTTCCCCAAATTACCTTATATCTTTACACACACTCCACTGAATTGTAATGGAAGAGTAACTGTTAAATCATAAGACATTAATCTATAGCCTCTGGTGGTATCCAGCATTGCTGATGAATAAAAGGCCAAGAAATAATAATAGCCATAATTTTAAAATATAATGTTTAACATACCAACTTAACTAGTGCAATGGTAGACAAGTGTATACTCACCCTGGATTGTACAGTACAATACTTATATAAATCCTGTTAAGTTGTGGGTACATTTTCTTAATAACTTTCATATCCATAATTCTGTTGTATGTTTCTTGGGCGGCTTCTTAGAAGTGCGATAATTAAATTACTGCAGCTGCTACTAAGTTTTTGATGTACAATTGCAAAAGATAAAATGATACAGTATGTGACAATATCTGGCAGCTGCTCCGTAGTATGTACTCATATTTTATCAATGGATCACTCACAACCTTATTAAGGATGGATGTGATTGGGTAAATAATTATACTATTGAATATTAACTAAATAGTTTGTGTCCTAGATATGCTTGAAAATATATATAATTCTATAAGAATTAATTTGTTGAAGGATTCCCACCTTATGTCTTTCATAGGTTAATAACTAACCACCCTTTACTTCACTTCATCTCAAACAGATTAAGAGTGACCGTGACTATGTGTACCCACGAGAATCCATGAATGCCTTGGCTGAGATGGGTCTGCTGGGGTTAATCATTCCAAAAGAGCTGGGTGGTCTTGGGGAAAGCCATGTCTTCTGCAGCATGTTTGTTGAAACACTGGCTCGCTATGGTTGCCCCTCCACTGCCATGATATATAGTAAGGATTTTTATTCATTTGTATATTTAAAGTTATACAGGTATATGATTTTTTATAAAGTTTTATGAAATGTTGCCCTCATGAGTAGCAAATGACTACTGTAGATTTGAAAAATTTGGATCCAAGATTTTTATATGTTTATTATTTTTTTTTAATGAGGTTGACGTATTGGTGGCATGCCTGTAGATGTTTACAACCCTCTGAATGCTTTTGTTAATAATATGCAGGCCAGCAGCAAAGGTAAAGTAGATTTGTTTCACATGTAACCTAGCTGCATCTTATACATGGAGATAAAATATAGAGGAGGCGGCATGAACCGCTCGTCACGTACAGTCTGCAAAAAAAAAAAAATCTTTTGGAACCACCACTATTGATAGTGCTATGTAGAGTTGGTAAGCCTATTCCACTGGCGATAATACTTACTCTCACACCACACAAATCCTTTACTAATAGCGTTACAAATGAATGATCACATTTTAATCACTGGGATCACTCTCACTCCGCTCTCCCTTCACTCTCACTATTCTTTCCTGTCTTCCTCTCACTCTCCCTTTACTCTCACTTTTCTTTCCTGTCTTCTTCTCACTCTCCCTTCACTCCCACTACTCTTTCCTGTCTTCCTCTCACTCTCACTATTCTTTCTGTCTTCCTCTCACTCTCCTTCACAGTCTTCACTCTCTTCTTCTATTCTAAGAGCTCCGCAAAGTCAAAAGCATACTGCTGGTTTTTCCAATACTACCCGCGGCCCTAAGAGGATGGGTAAGTTTTTTGCATATAGACCAACTTCCCACACAAGTGACACAACTACCAGGTGGAGGCTGCCTTGCCAGGAAGTTGGACGGGTGGATTGCTATTGGAGCGGAGGGGGTTAGGTTCTCACCGTCCTCAACGAATGCTACAAGATCATGTTCGCTACTCATCCACCAGTCACCATCATCCACATAAAAATAGATTACCGTATAATTGTATCGTTAGGTTTGACTAGTAAATTTCTAAAGGAGTATTTCCTTCGGCAGCAATGCATGTGTCATGCTTGGCCACCCTTCTGTTCCGCTACCACAACAACCCACTTGTGAAGGATCTACTTACACGTATTGACAAGGACAAGTTGATTGGTACCTTATCTTACTCGGACCCTGCCACTGGTAAGACATTTATTTTTCTTCTGTATTGAGAAGTTAAGGACTAAAGGAAGAACCTTATTTAAAGTCAACAATGACATGAAAAGAAATTGTGAGAGATCAAAGATGATGTCCAGATTTGTTTAAGATCCCTAAGGCGGGGGGAGGGGTCGTATCTCCCAAAACATTAAAATGTGACGGCCTTGAACAATAAATACATTAAAAAAAATACTATAAAACATTGCAATCTGCAAGCCTTCAGTCCAAACCAGATTATGGTCCAACACTAGACTATTACCATGCCGAGATACATTGAATTTGAAGGAGCATGAATCATAGTAAATGGGAGAAGATGATTTATGGTGGTGTTCCAGATTAGTTGATTAGTTGTGTACATTAGGGAGGTGGACTGAAAAGCTTGGTGAATGTTGCATGCTCTTTGACTGGGAGGAAGCATATTGTGAAAGAATTTAGAAGAGCAATGTTCATTATACTGGTAATAGTATTAGAAGAGAGAGAGAGAGAGAGAGAGAAAGGTACAGCTTTGCAATGAAGAGAGAAGCTGTAGGAATCAAAAGTGCATTTAGTGATCCATTAATAAAATACGAGTGTTTACTTTGGAGCAAGTGCCAGATATTGCCACACACCAGCAAATTTGGTTGGAGTCTATTCTTGGGCAACTGTACCATAAGATAACATTTTTGTGATATAATATTGAATAATAATTTCTATGCTCATGCATACACAGGTGGCCACTTTTGGTTCCCATTGTCCTCCAAGGCGAAGGAACTGGATGAGAACACTGTCAAGCTTCTCAAGTATGGGTCATGGGCTACAAGTGCTGGATATGCTGACTTTTATGTTGTCCAAACTCTCTCTTCCTCCCCTGCTCCTGGTGACTACTCTGACCTCTCCAGCTTCCTCATCTACAAGGTGAGAGGTAGAGGGAGGGGAGGAATGAAAGTTTCACAGGCAACTCTCATTGTATGATCAGGATGTGTTCCAAAAAAAATCTAATGTTCAGTAAAGTGTCATACATTATACTGTATTGTACCGATATACTGTATATACTCTATGAATGATACATACATGGTATATGAATCACTACCTATGTAGGTATAAAATATATAATATATAGTATAACCGGTACAATATAACTTAGGTCAAATAAAGATGTATTCCAGGATTTGATCAACCACACTACGTACAGTACTTATAAGCTAAATAAACTCCAGTAAATCTTCTACAAATTGAACTTCTTGGGGGAGTGGTCAACAGGTTATCCTAAAGTTCAGTTTATTAAAAGGTTAGTACTGTACTATACTGTCCAGTAATTTCCACCTCCTAATCTGATAAGAGTTTGCATTGTAAGAGGCAGTGTTCTGTCGGTGTTCAGTGTTCAAATTAAATTGATTGTGTACGTATTGTATGGTAGTGCTAAGCACTATCCACTCGAGCACACAGTGTCTGACATACTTTATTCATCCCATGAACATTTATGGTGATGACGATGGTATGGTACCGATATGACAACTCCATAGACAAACAACGCCATCATTGTACCACACAGTCGTCAAAACCATAGATTTTCTTGCATACGGCCCAAAGTCTGCAAACACAGTTATAATGTTGTCCACACAGTGGTGTCCGGCATATCAAGGTTTGGTTAATTGATGGTGTATGAACTAGTATTAGTGCGGAAACGATACAACAAAATGTTTTATTGCAAGAAGGATTGGAAATGTATAGGACTTTGCCATATATCATACTGATACCCCTGAATCTCAAAAAGATCAGAACAAATCTGCATAGGAAACAATGATTTAAGCAGTGGTTATTGAAAAGGAAAGAGTTGGGTAGTCTTGTGACCATACTACGTGAACTGTAAGATGAGAGTAAGAATAACATCACCAAGTACTGTACCTGAGAATGGATCCCAATACTTTCCATATTCCCCTTGACAAAGTAAGACCATACATAATCAATCACTTGGGTAATTCAAAACAGTGACTCCTTGGGGCCACACATAATTTTGTAGAATGGTGTGTCTGGAAGGAGTGTCAATCCACAACATTGTCTCGTGTATTTGCTCAAACTGCATCTCAAACACTTTGCTGGTTTGTCTGCAGACAGAGGTGAAGTCTGTCACCAAACAAATCTCTTATGTGTATATACTGTACTACAGCTGTACACATTAGTGTACTAAACTGCCTTTTCACCTAAACAGAGCAGACCATCTGATATCCTGAATAGAGTTTGGTACAGTATAGTATAACTGAGGCCTGTTCAGATCAAACAAGGCATTTTGTTTATCCAAAATTTAGTTATACTGTATAATGTTTGGTCTATCAGTGGTTTACTAAAGTAATACTGTACCTTTATATTATGTTAATGACAGGATGAGATTCGAGCCAATACTGATGACTGGGAAGCTCTGGGGATGCACGGCAACATGTCTGGTCCGTTGGTTATTGAAGGAATTTTCAAGAAGGAGAGAATGGTTGGGCCTCCAGGCGATGGCAGATTGGTAAGTATGGTAGAGTAGTAAAGCATTTAAGATTTCAAAGGTCAGTTTGAATGACTTTCATAACACCAATTGTTATACTGTAACTTGAAACAAGTACTGTACCGTTCAGCTTCCAGCTGAGACCAGAATGACCTTGATTAAATGTATAATCTGACTGTAGTAGTGGTGTAAAGAGAGGCTGTGAAAACAGGCTAAGCAGGCTGGCTTAGGAAACAGTGTGCAATCATGAGTTGGTGGAGGAACACAGGACAAGGGTGGGCTAGACCCAGTTCAGGCCTGTGTGAGATATAGGGCCGTTTACACAGTGACTTTGGTTATTATGAACCTCCCCAACCGCACTTGTCAGTCTTAATTATATCCAACAAACTCGGTATCCATATCCACACAATATGTCAGGTACGGTAGTTCCATAATTACGATGTTTTCATATTGGAGTCATCAAATTCACCAGGTATTTCACTTATGAGTCCTTTACACAGTTCAGTTTCTTTTGTTATTGTGCTTGCAAACCAAAACAGACCACTGTGGAATACTCACTTAAGACTATAAATATCTTTCAAGCTAATATAAAGATATAAAACAATAATTCAAAATACAGTATAAACATTGGAAGGGAATTACACAGCATGTATTGTATCCCACATGCTTCACAGCCACTATATGATATCTCTCGATGTGTAAGGTGTAATTTCTTAACGGAAAATATATTTTTGTACCCTCGTATTAAAATTATTTTTCTTCCTCATTTATTCAAGTATGTTTCAAGCCTTGGAGCACCATTACTACTTAGTAAACTTGAATAACAGTTCATACTAGGCAACTTTATTCAGCATGTAGTGGTGTATGATGGCTCATGTACTGCACTATACTGTACTGCAGTTCAGTGTGGAGATACACCTCTTAGCTAGTAATCATAGTGATGGTCTTCTATCCTACTGTTTCAATGTTAATGCACTAACCTTCCTCATGTATACCATTCCAGAGCAATGATGAATGTGCTACATCTTACTTCTTGATGAGCTCAGCTTCCTGTTGGAATGGTATATCCCTGGCATGTATGGACCTTGCGAAGAAACATGTGACTCGCAAGGCACACGCTGATGTAGGGATGAGGGTGTGTGATTACCCTACTATCCAGGTTAGTAAGGAGGCAGAAGGTATAGGGGCTTTATCATAGTTATGAGTGAGTGGCATAGAGAAGTGGCATCCCCAACACCAACCATTATTGTAATGTTGCAGTCAGCCTTGTGTCCCCCTATGATACAGGGGGGAGTTTTAACAATGACCCCATTAAAGGTTCATATAGTCTGTAGGGCTGGACCCCTTGTCTGTTCAGGGTCTTGCGCTGGTGTTAGAGCCTCCCCACCCCTTGAAAAAAGTGGGAATGAGTTGTTGTTGTAGTTCCCCAGACTGTTTAGCCAAGCAGTCCCAAGTCTGGTTGACCGAAGCCGCGCAGATGCTCGGACCCCCAAATGGGAGTCAGGGTGATGGTGACATCTGTTTCTTCGAAGGGGACTGCTGGTTTATGGGAATATGGGGTAATGAGTTGTTGATGATGATGAGTAATATATGAGGAAAAAAGTTAAAGATTTATAGCCAAATAAACCTTTTTGATATATTTTCATTTCTTCCCAGAACCATATCTCATTACTCATCGGAAGTAACCTATATAGTAGTTGGAAAAGTATATATATATACTTTACTGTATATACTGTACTGTAATAACCTTTTTTGTTTAGGATTCTTTTGGTGAAAGTATGTTAATTTATAACAACAGGGAAATTAGAAATTAAGTTTGAGTGTGCCCATGAATATGAAATAATGACTTCTTCTTCAGGATTATTTTGGTGAAGGGGTGTGTGATGTGAATGCCTCACGTGCCTTGGTATTGACAGTAGCCAAGGAAATGGACCAGCTCTCCAACAACAATGATTGGAGTCTCCATGCTGATCTCACCTTTGCACCTAGGTACTGTGTGTGCCTCATTAATTCTAATACACACTGTTAATGCTTGTGAAAATTATAAAATGATTTGCGATTTGTTGGTTCAGGCCTCTAGTTTTCCATTTTCTCTCCCAGTGGCTTATCTCTTTCCTGCATATGGGGTATCAGATCAGTCCAAGCCACATGTATATAACATACTCTAACCTGAAAGTGATCAACATTTCTAATACACATTGTTAATGCTTATGTAAATCATAAAATAATTTACCACTTGTTGGTTCAGGCCTCTAGTTCTCCATTTTTTCTTTGGGTGACTTATGTCTCACCTGCATATGGGATATCAGGTTAGTCCAAGCTGCATGTATATAACATACTCTAACCTGAAAGTGATTACCTATACACTTGGGTACCATAGTCAGATCTAGCCCACCTGATTCGAAGCCCGAGATGTGAAGCAGGTGGTTTCTGGACGACAGCCCACTCAAAGCCTTCATTTGTTCGAAATGTGTGTGTGTGTGGCCTCATGATGGTGTGGGTGGACTGTGTGTGTGTGTGTGTGTATAGCCTAGTGATGATTTGGATGGGCTGTGTGTGTATCATCATCATCATCATCATTTTCGTTTAACGTCCGTATTTTCCCATTTAGGATGGGGTTGGACGGGCGATGACTGTTCTCCACATCTGTCTATCTTGTACCATATGTTCTTCTATTCCCATTAAATTCATATCTTCCATTACACACGTTTTCCACTTTTTCTTGGGCCTTTCCACCGGTCGCCGGCCCTCGACTCTCACCTCCTCCACCTCACTCAACACACACCCCTCCGCTCTTCTCACATGTCCAAACCATCTCAGTCTTCTCTGCCTCAACCTAACAGAAAGGTCTTCAACCCCACACATCTCTGCCACTTCACTGCTAGACCTCCCATCTTGCCACCTTATTCCTGCCATGTATCTCAGCATTCTACGGTCACAGCTGCGTATAACCTCCATCACTTTGTTTGTCAATGCCCAAGTTTCTGTTCCATACATAAGAGCAGGTCTCACACAGGCTTCGTATGTCCTTCCTCTGGTCTTCAGCCCTATGCTGCGGTTCACCAATAAACTGGCCATTTCTCGCCATCTTCCCCATGCAGTTGCTACTCTCGCTCTTACCGCTCTTTCCACTCCTGCTTCACAGTCCAACACATCTCCCAAGTAGCAGAACTGTTGCACTTCCTCTAACACGCCTCCATTTACCATCAACCCGGCATCCTCTTCATCACCATCACTATCACCACCCATCCCCTCCCTCACACATCTAGGACATACAAAGTTCCGCACACCTCGGAGAACTATCAAACCCGAGCATCGTTGGTGACACCATTTATTACACTCAGTACACAGCACTGAGTTTGTTCCTACTCCTCTTCCACAACATCCACATGGCCATCTTCCTGACTGAATTAATTTTTGAGCCTTGTTTCCAGTCACCATCATTTTTGTCTTTTCCATGTTTATTTTCAGCCCCCTCTGTTCCATCGTTTCCTTCCACCTGTTAAATATATTTGTTACTTCTTCCTTTGATTCTGCTGTCAAGACCAGATCATCGGCATAGAGCAGTTCCCACGGACCATTTCCTCTTGCCAATTTAGTAGCCTCCTCCATTACTGTGATGAAGAGTAGTGGACTAAGTGTATGTGGCCTCATAATGGTTTGGGTTGGCTATGTGTATGTGTGTGTGTAGCCTCGTGATGGATTGAGTGGGCTGTCGTCCAAAAATCGCCTGCTTCAGATCTTGGGCTTCGATTCAGGTGGGCTAGTGACTGTGGAATTTGAGTGTACAGTACCAGCTGCATCTCGGTTCTCAACTTTGAAATACCTTGTCTTTATATGCTGACATATTTCACAACAGGGTACATAATTGTTCTGTAGATCTCATCAAGAGATCTGATTACGACGGGCCGTAACAATGAGCACATTATTTTGGCCCATTATTCAGACTCCCCAAAGTAGGCTTTGTTGCTGCCAGTCCTAAAATGAAGCACTTCCGAAAGTAAGTGAAGCATCAACGTCTTTAGTTTCATGGATTCAAACTTAACCCTTGATTCTTTCTCCGTGAGACTGTGACGGTGAGAGTACCATAAACAACTTTGTAGAATCTGACGACCTTGTCTCTGACCAGGAATTGTAATTGTATATTTACAGTCCTGTATTAAAAACATTCTTATTATGCCTCTTGTGTTTCCAGAAAGACTATGCAAGTGTGGATGTGGCAGGTGAAGTTTATGGCAGCCAAGGTGGTGTTTCAAATTACTGACAAGATGTTGCAAGCATGTGGTGGCAGTGGCTACAAGGTGAGGGTACTGAAGGACAACCATGATTACTTTAGATAGATAAGCAAAAGGATGTACCTGTAGTAGTTAATGAGCATAATTAATTGTGCAAACATAATAAAACATACTTAAATGGCTAATGTGTATCCGAAGAGGTGCTATCGCAACTTAAAGTATGGAAAATGTATGTTTTGAAAGGATGTCCATTCTAAAAGGGTAAGCCTAAAAGCACGAGTGTAGTGATCAATCAACACTTTACCTTAAACAAAGTAACAAACTGAATAACAGCTGAATATCGACTTGGGCATAGGTATACCTAGTTTTGAAAATCTGTACAGTATACATTTGGTATTTGGGTCTCAATTCATTTCTCCTCCTACTTGTAAATCATCTAGTTAATGACCGCCTACTTAGGTGGAGCACTGTAATTGTCAGTGACTTTCAGCATGTACTGTAATGTACAGTAATTGTTCACCTCCACCCTCCATTGTTCAGTACATCCCTACTCCCATGTTCTGTCTTCTTCCTTTATCTTGATATACCTCTCCTCGTGATAATTCAACACTCCTTAGCAAAATTTGTCTTCCCAACTTGATCCCCCTCTCCCAACAAAGCAAGTTTGATCCATCCAAGTCTTCACCTCTCCATAAACATTACTGATAGAACCCACATTCATACTTGTTCTTGACTGAGCAATTTTACATGCCTCAGTCTTTAAATAACTCTTCCCAAAAACCTTCATCTCCAGTACTCCTTTCACCAAATTTCCTCCTCCTCCACACTTTCATTTCTTTACATTTCCCCTTCTCCCTTTCCAGACCTGTTTGATAATTCTTTGTCAAAACTTCCTTTTGATTCACAGACTGACCTTGGGTTGGAAAGGCTGCTGAGGGATGGAAAGGCTAGCTGGGTGATGGGTCCTTCCAATGAGGTCCTGAGACAGTTTGTGGGCAAAGCCTGTCTCTTAGGCATGGAAAGCATAGACTGCTGGTCAGTCTAGACTTAATCATTAATTTTTCTCCATTTTGATCTCTGCCACCATACTGAGCTAAGTAAATTTAAGGACTTCATTCCCAATCCATCTTATGTCTTTGAATAAAAATCAGCATTATCCCAATCATATACCAACTACAGTATACAGTAGAAGCTTGAATTTTCAGCATATGGATATCCATAAATGAGATATTAGAGAGGATCTCCTTCACATTGTGGCACTACAATTGTAATTTGCTGTAAACAGGATGCAAATGGCCCGCAATATTTCTTCAATCTACAACAGAATGTTGGTGGTCCCATTAAACTTGATATGACTCAAGTGATACAGTAGTTACATTATGTTTACATGCCTTGGGGCTAAAACCCTTATCAACAATTAACCTCTCCTCTCATCCTTACCCTATAGGGATCAGCACTTGAATGATCGGGTCATTCATAATGAGTTGAAAAAGATGAATGTAGAACAGAAGAAAGAGCTGGCCCAGAAACTCCTCAAAGAAGTTGATATGGAAGAAAAAGGAATAGATAGTAAGCATCCCTATCAGGAAACTGATTTTGAAAATCCATTCAACACTTGCCCACCAGCTGTTAATGATAAGGTAGGCACTTACCACTCTTGATATTTGTTCACCTTAATATTATTACTAATGACAATCAGTATTTTTACATTAGTCAGTTTTTCATGTCAGTGGAAATCGTTTTGTCATCCACAGGTGATGAACCGATTCAGTTTGCTGTTAACCAATGATCAACTTAATACATTTTATGTAATAGGCCTACTGTATACTGTACTGTACTTGGACTTTTTCCACATGATTTCTTTGTGTTGTGATGAATATTCTTAAGTAAGGTAGGTATCCTGCCACCTATAATATGATTGTCTTCTCCTGGAAAATAGTTCTCCTAAGTATAAGATGCAAAAAGCGAGCAATGTCTCTTCGGACTTTGTCACTGGATATCTCCACATCAGTTGACAGAATAATAAATTCCTACAAATTATGGAGACACAGTTGAGAGGTTCATTCCATGGCAACCTGCTTGTTGCAAGTCAGGTGATCAGGCATTTAAATATTTCCTTGTGTTGCAGGTGATAAAGACAAGTGATGGATTGTATCACTCACCCGCTCTGAAGCCAGACACATGGACATCTTTGAAGCTGAAGTCTTATCGGGATGTCAGTAACAAGATGGGTGCTTTTGTGTTTACCTTGCCCAATTCCACAGACCACACAGGATGCTTTGCAGGACAGTATATGTCTGTGAGTATGTGGCTATTCATATGTCCTTAATATTTTTCTACTGTACTGTAGGTCTATATCTATTTTTCATTATACATTATATATATAGGTACAAACAGACTAGAGCCGAGTGTTACTGAGCCAATCCGAAGCAATAGCTCTACCACCTACGTTCCCGCGAAAGTAGGGACTAAAATGAGAGGTTGTAGGAAGTTTGTTTGTTCATTTTATATTCTTACATTTCAATCCACCCTCATGACATTAGGGCCACTCAGTCACATCACCTTACCTCCCTTCACCTCACCTTACCTTACTTCACCTCACCTTTACTCCCTTCACCACACCTTACTTTATCTCACCTGACCTTCTTTCACCTGACCTTACTTCACCTTACCTCACTTGACAGGGATAGGCCTAAGTCACACCATATATAAGCAGCCTGTAGGACCCACATGTACACACAGGGGTGCTGATGGTGTAATGGTTAGCACACTCACCTAGCACGCGAGAGATCCCGGGTTCGATTCCCGGGTCAGTGGAATTATTGGACAATTTTCCTAAGCCCCTATGTCCCTGTTCACCTAGCAGTAAGTACTGTAGGTACCACTGGCTGTAAAATCAAGGATAGCAACCTTGTAGGCTGGGGGAAGATATGTTGATGTAACAAGACTGACTGCCTTAATGACCAACACGAGTCGATAGGCATAAAGCCCTAAAATTCTTCTTCTTCTTCTTCCACATGTACACTAGTAACACTAGTTTACCAGCCGCCTGTGCGTGTGTTTATTGGTTGTGTCTACGAACGTGTTTTTGTCTGTCGGTTTCCTATACAGCCATTATCTTGCAAATATAATGACTAAATTTGTGCGTGAAATGTTTAATACCTGTAGTGCTTTTATTGTATTTTTCCCCATAAGAAGCTGTATTCAAATCTCGCCATGATATTTTGCCCCCCCCCCCCCCTATTAGTAGTGAGATGTGAGACTTTACTGTACAGTATACAGTATCCTATCTTTAGTGAAAAAGCAAAACTCACAGACGACAAGGTCACAGCTGATTAAAATTTTACTGTACTGTAATATTATACTGTATACCAAATGGTGTATTCCATTTTCTTAACTGGCATTAAATGGCATATCCAGATCTAAGGGTTAAAATCAAAATGTATGTACTGAACGTTTCTATAATGTATACATCTTAACAACTATAAGGCTGGGAATGATTTTTTTTCTTCTCTTCCAGTTTAAACAAATTTCCTAAAATATACTTTATTTATTCCCTATATCTCAGGTACGGGCCAATATCAAAGGCAAGGAACACACTCGTTACTTCTCACCTGTCTCTCGCACCAGTGATTATGGGAAAATAGAGTTGGTAATGAGGTTTGAGAAGCAGGGCATCATGTCAAATTACTTCAAGAATCTCAAACCAGGTAAGATTCACCACCACTTGTTTCTCATATAGGAATATTAAATACTATATTTACAATCACCCTTACAAACAAATAATTAATAATATTCATAATCACACTTAGAAAACAAGGTAAACATTTTACTGCTAGTACTAATATTAAGGGAGAAACTATGTTAGCACCAAGCCTGAAAGACCCTACAGAAAAAGAAGATAATGGCCCAGGCAGGGCTTGCATAATCCATCACTGATCGAATATATTGTTTGTATACTGTGATTGTGGATTCTTTGTTATGTCCATATGTTGTGCTGGCAAGTGATCTGAGGGCTTTAAGTCTTTGCATGCATTTGTTTTTGATGGTCGTGATGTGTTGTTTGAATGTCATGGATGTATTGTACCATATGTTATGCCAAGTATTTTGGGTGTGTGTGTTTGTGGTATAGGTGTGGTGTGTTGCGGTGTTCTGCGTTCCAGTTGGTGAGAAGGGTGACAGTTGACTTGGTGGGTGCTATTTTAAGTCTGTTTGTGGAGAACCAGGTACAGTATTAAGAGTGTTGAGGTAGGGTTGGAGGATGAAAGTGGCTGTGTCTGCGTTTCTGTGTGTACATGTGAGTGTTATGTCGTCTGCGTAGGAGGCTATGTGTATTTGTGGTGCCTGGGGTGTTGGTATGTCATGCATGTATAGGTTGAAAAGGGTGGGTGAGAGTACAGAACCTTGAGGGACATCATTGGTGAAGTTTTTAATGTTAGATGTCTGACCAGCAAATGTAACATGGGCTATTCTACCTCCCAAAAAGTTGGCCAGCCATCTTTTGGTGTTATTATGCATGTTTGTGTTGTATATTTTGTTTGTGAGGTTGTGGCAGGGGATGGCATCAAATGCTTTACTTATGTCTAGTGTAACTAAGAGTGTTGTGTGTGGGGGCCTATCTGAGTTGATGCCATCAAAAATTCTTTGTGTGAGGTCTGTAAGAAGGGTGTTCGTTGAGTGTAGTGGTCTGAAGCCGTGTTGTGAAGATATAAGGGGGATGTGTGGTGTAATTAGTTTAATAATGAGGCTCTCGGTGATTTTGGAAAGGGTACAAAGGAGGGTGATGGGACAGTGAGATGAGGGTAGTGTGGGGTTTTTGTTAGGTTTGGGGATGGTGATGATGTTTCCGTGTTTCCAGATGTTGGGTAATGTGTTGTGTGAGTAGCTGTAGTTTGCTATGTTAGTGAGTGCTTATATGCCTTGTGGTCCAAGGTGTTTAAGGTGTATGTTACTGATGTCGTCTGGACCACAGGCAAGTGAGTGTTTTAGGTTGTGAATGATGTGGTTCGTCTGATGATTTGTGAATGGTGCATAGTCTTGGTCAGTGGAAAAATGTCTCTTACGTCTAATGGTTTGTCTGTCTTCAGGATGAGGGTGAAGGTGGCTGACCTGAGAAAAATGTTGGATGTGTGTGTTTGCTTGTTGTTTGTTAGAGGGTATAGTGTCTGTTGTTGTGATGGCTGCATGTGATTGTGTAGTGTTGCTGTTGGACAGTGTAATGCTGTTTAGTGTTTTGTAGAGTTTTGTATCATAGTAGAATCTTATAATGAAGTGGAAAAATGATCTGGAATGATGTTTGTTTGTCAGGTCAAGCAGTAGACTTCCAAGGCCCATGTGGAGGTTTTGAGTACCAGGCTGGGGCACTGGATCACCTGACACTATTGGCATCGGGTGGTGGTATCACACCAATCATGCAGCTGGTCAGGGAGGTGATGGCTAACCCCAATGATCAGACTCATATTACATTGCTGTACTTCTCTGAAAATTGCAACGAAATACTCTTCAAGGAGGAGCTTGACAAGTACGAAGGTGAGTATCATTAAGCTATTTGTATGTGTGAATTGTACTATATTTCATATACAGGTATTGTGTTTTATAAACTAAAGACGTACTGTTAAAGTGACAGGATATGTCCTTGCATAGCTATGGAAGTATTTCATATACTGTAAGACTTTTTGTATTCTTTTTACTGTACAGGTACTGAATGATGATAATTTGTAAAGGAAATAGTGTTGAAGCTCATTAATTTTTATTGTACTGTTCATTACACTGAACATTTACATACTGTATTCCTCAGACAAACGACTGAACATTATCTACACACTGGGTGAAGCTCCAGATAATTGGGAGGGTGAAGAAGGCTTCATTGACACCCATATGATCGACCAGTATGTGCCTAAACCCAATGGATTGATCCATAAGGTAACCAGAGAAGAATGGTTGCAATTGCAATTTATAATCTTTACTGTACAGTATTGTAGTATTATTCCATTATTAGAATATATTTAAGTACGGCACTCAATAGTACAAACTATGGTAGAACAGTATCCATTTTATATTAAATATTACTGTACAGTACAGTAAAGTATTAGGTTTATAATTACAGTAAGTTCTTGTTCTTAATTCAGTACTGTACCAAATCATATAAAGTTATCATTAAAATCTACAGGCAAACCTCAAAACTCAAATCCATTTTGGGGAATAAGATAATGTTTGGAAGATAAATTATGAAAAATATACCTCATAATTAAAAGGGAGGGAGAGGTGTGGCCAGGACCCACTGGCTGGCCAGTTTAGGCCCAGTTACCAAAATCCCTTAGTATTTCATAGGGGGTGGGTGTGTACTGCATTACACTCTTCTGATGTAATATCAGCTGTACTAAACTTTGAATAGAGGAGAGACAACTCAGTAGTGTACATTACAGTATACCAGGTGCTCCCGACACTTCAGCAGTATATTCAAAGTACAGTACTTGTATATTAACAAAAAACAGCATACACAGTTACACACCCTCTCCCAATCACAGCCAAAATGTGAATGACCTATCAGTTAAATAATACGTCTACGACATTATTCAATCACAATTGCGGACCTCAATGTAGATGTGATTTCAAAACTTTATTGGGCAACTGTACAATATTGGCTAGATTAATGCATTACATTAATGCATTACATTAATACATTACATTAATGCATTACATTAATCTTAATAATATGAATTCACAGATTGTGATGTGTGGTGGGCCCCAGATGATTCTCTCCTGCCTGTATTCATTGCACTCGTTGGGCTTCCCATCTGAGAGCATCTTTGTATATGGGCAGTTTGGGACAGAGCAGATGAAGATGGTGTATGGCAGAAAGGTGGCACTTGCTTCACACCACTGTGACTAGGTCTTATAATTACAGTACTGTATATCCCTTTGCATCATATTATTGTACAATATTAAAAGAAAAATTCTATACTTCAACCTCGGGACTTTAGGCTGTCAGGAGACCGTGACTCTTGCGAGGCCCCGAGATTATTGGGTGTCTCACTAGATGAGACAGTGGAGCTTCATGGTGATGTTGGTATCGTAGCTTCTTTTCTGCCCCACTAGATGACGACACCTTATTTATACATGTCACTATCAGGAGAGAGCAGCTATAATGTCACTCACAACATCTTGGAATATGATCTGGCCTCTTGTGTGTTGTTAGTTGACGACGATGTAGGGGGTATTTTCTTGATGTGTCGGCGTAACCAGGGTAGTTGACGAACAGCTGGACCCATCAGATTACATCGGAAAAATCCCAGACGTTTTCTCGTGGACTCGAACCAGGGCCCTTGCCATTCACAGTCTGTCACTTTTTCCACTCAACCACCGCCTCCAACATTTATTGAGGAAAAACAACTTACTGTTTCTGTTATTGATGTTTCTAATTTAGTGCTGCAACAAATTTCAGGCATTTACGAACAGCATCAGTGAAACGAGTGTACTGTACTAAAAATACAATTGTCATTGCTGATTTTGAATTTGTTTCCTGATCAAGATTGTGAGGGGTCTAATTTCCAGGTGTTTATTCACAATAACTGAAGATGCATTGAAAACCCTTGTTCATAGAATTACAGTACAGTAATCCCTCCAATTTTGCGACAATTGGGGCAGCAAAATACGAATTGGCAAAATTGGAACAATTGACCCTATAGGGAATATTGAATATGATGGACATCTCATCGCTGATGGCTGATTTTTCGTGATTTTAGTGATTTTTTTGCCAAAATTACAGTGCTTCTCCAAGTATGTATGAAGCAGGCGTGAGTGAGGAGTGAGCGTAATGGTTGACAAGTTCAGTTATCACCAACATGGTTGCCAACTTAGAGCTTTTCGCGCTAGATCTAGCGCTTTTTCATCATGCCTAGCGCCTTTTTTGTGTGTATTGCGCCTAGGCGCAATTTTAGCGCTATTTACTGATTCTAGCTCCAATTTTGGTGTTTTTCTCATGTTTTCTGGTCGTCAACGAATCCTGACTCTTAGACAATTATTATTCTGATATTCTGTTTTGATATTAATGAAAAATAAGAAATAATAATATCAGATACGACACTACTTTTGAACTTTGGACAGGTGCAGTTCCTGTACAGTTCGGCAGGGCATACCGCTTGTGGACGTGGTATAGACTCATCAGTTAACTTTAACTTGTTCGGTTCAGTTCTCGTTCACCCATACAACCGTGCGGAAGATTTTGTGACTGGCTCAGTTATCATAATAATAGGGGAGTAGTTGTAACCGTAGTAATTAACGGTTACATTGTTCTTTCTACTCCAGTGTGAACCACTTAAATAATTAAAATGAGTAAAAGTAAGAAATACACACACCATTTTAGAAAAGAGTGGCTTAGTGACCCCAAGTATGAAAAGTGGCTGATGAAATTAGAGGGAGATGAAACAAAAGGGCTCTGTAAGTACTGTCACTGTTCATTGTCTGCCAAACTAAGTGATCTTGAGAGACACAAATACGACAAAACACAAACAAGCAGAGGAACCGTTCAGTGGCGAACGACAACCTTTCATTAATTTTGAAACAGTAAGTAACGACGTACAAGAAACTGAAGGTTGTGTGTCGCTTTTCATAGCCGAACATTGCTCGTTACGTATGGTAGATCACTTAAGTGAGCTTTGCAAATCATGTTTTAAAGACAGTATAAGGCATGCAAAAATCTCAGACTGAAGAGGTCGAAGTGTAGTGCTATTGTATGCAATGTGCTAGCCCCCCATTTCAGTGGTGACCTGATAGCTGATATATAGGTGACCGAAAATTCAGCCTGTTAATTGATGAGAGTAACGATATGAGTAGTTTAGTTTAAAGATATTCATTTACGTTTGCGGACGACATTGTGATATGTAGTGAGAGCCGGGAGGAAGTTGAGGTAGAACTGGAGAGATGAAGATATGCACTGGAGAGGAGGGGAATGAAAGTAAGTAGGAGTAAGACTGAGTATTTGGCTGTAAATGTGAGAGAGGGTGGGGGAGCAGTGAGGCTGCAGGGTGTAGAGGTGGCAAAGGTCGATGAATTCAAGTACTTGGGATCGACGGTACAAAGTAATGGAGAGTGTGGCAGAGAGGTAAAGAAGAGAGTGCAGGCTGGGTGGAGTGGGTGGAGAAAGGTAACAGGAGTGATATGTGACAGAAAGGTTTCAGCAAAAATGAAAGGGAAGGTCTACAAGACGGTGGTGAGGCCAGCCATGTTGTATGGTATAGAGACAGTACCAATGACAAAAAGACAGGAGGCAGAGTTGGAGGTGGCTGAATTGAAGATGCTGCGTTTTTCACTGGGAGTGACGAGGCTGGACAAAATTAGAAATGAGCTTATTAGAGGGTCAGCGCACGTACGAAGGTTTGGGGACAAAGCTAGCGAGGCAAGACTGATGGTTTGGTCATGTGCAGAGGAGAGATGGGGAGTATGTGGGAAGGAGGATGCTTGAAATGGATCCACCAGGCAGGAGGAAGAGAGGAAGACCGAAAAGAAGGTTTATGGATGCTGTGAAGGAGGACATCCGGATGGTGGGGGTAACAGAAGAAGATGTAGAAGACAGAGCAAGGTGGAGACAGGTGATCCGCTGTGGCGACCCCTAATGGGAACAGCCGAAAGAAGAAGAAGAAGGCTTGGAGTGGGTAAAATACTATACTATACTATACCATACCATACCATACCATACCATACTATACAATAGACTATATATGGGGACAGGCTTGGAGTGGGTAAAAAGCCTGTCCCCTATTGCCACACACCCCAAGCATGCCCCATATTCCCGCACCCCTCTAGCCCACACTAGGGTACACACATACACATACACACACACCCCTACCGTACACACACACATTTCTGCCTTTTTTCGTTATCATTTTAAAAAATGTCTCGGTTGTTGAAAGGATTCTTTTCTTCTTTTTGAAAGAATCAAAACATGGGGTGGGTTTGGGGGGTGCGGGAATAGGGGACAGACTTGGGATGGGGGGTTTGGGGGGTGCGGGAATAGGTGGTGCTGGTAGTTCAATTCAATTCAATTCCTTTATTTCGCAATATATATATACAGCACACAGTACAAAACACATATATTACATAATCCAATAAAAATTACAGAAAAGTTAAACTAGAATGTATGAAACATTCAAGATTATTTAATATGTACAAACTGTTTACACTATTAGCTTGAGATAGTCAGGATAAAAACATCAAATAAAATTATATAACATATATATGTTTTCAAAACTCAATTCTGAAGATGGAAATCATTCCATAATAGTAGGTAGTAGTGGTAGTGGTTGATGTAGTAGTAGTGGTGGTTGATGTAGTAGTAGTGGTGGTTGATGTAGTAGTGGATGGAGGTGGTAGTGGTTGATGTGGTGGTGGTGGTGGTAGTAGTGGTGGTGGTGATTGTAGTAGTGGTAGTGGTGGTAGTGGTTGATGTAGTAGTAGTGGTGGTTGATGTAGTAGTGGATGGAGGTGGTAGTGGTTGATGTAGTGGTGGTGGTGGTGGTGGTGGTAGTAGTGGTGGTGATTGTAGTAGTGGTGGTGATTGTAGTAGTGGTAGTGGTTGATGTAGTAGTAGTGGTGGTTGATGTAGTAGTGGAGGTGGTAGTGGTTGATGTAGTGGTGGTGGTGGTAATAGTGGTGGTGATTGTAGTAGTGGTGGTAGTGGTTGATGTAGTAGTAGTGGTGGTTGATGTAGTAGTAGTGGTGGTTGATGTAGTAGTGGAGGTGGTAGTGGTTGATGTAGTAGTGGTGGTAGTGCAGTTTGCATTTGCTACATATCAGTGTTGTATTATTATATCCTTTGTTTATTTAGAACTCTTTGATCGTGTATGAAAATTGGAGGCTTCTGCCTGATTACTCCTGTCTATGCCAAGAAACAAATAAGCTCCTTCCATATAGCATCCACCGCCCGAAGGGCGGCCGCAGGCCGCCAGCCCGCCACAGGAGCTAGCGGCTCCTAGCCGCCCGAAGGGCGGCGGAGCAGCTATAAATATAGTATATATATATATATATATATATATATATATATATAATAATAGTGTATAATATACAATATTATTACAGTATATGTTATATATGCACGCATGGCGTACACATATAGCCAGTGCACAAAACGAATGAAAACTTGACCTTAAACTAATTATTATGACACTACATAATAGCATAATTATGACTTTTTACCACATTTCTTAACACGCATGACTGGTATAAATATAAACATATGTTATTAATCAGTAATGCACACACACAGTTTTATACACTCATAACTGTGAGTGTATGAAATATATTATAGGATACATACAGTATATATATTACACGTACGTAACTCCATTTATCTATAAGAAACACTGAGGAATCTGGCCGCCAAACTTATATAAATGGGAAATCTGATTTTGATAATGATTGCCATTGTCCAAAATACAGTATCGGAGAGCAATTTATTTTTAATTGTATTATCATAGTCTCCATTAAATATGATGGGCGAGGTTCGTTTTCTGTAATGAGCAAAGCCAAGGTTAAACAGACGTCAATAGCGCCTTCCTTGTCCTCTCTCAATTCAGGGACTGCATATTTATTCTTAAATTGAAGAATATATCCATACGTATGTAACATATTACTATTCTCTTTACATTTTCTATATATAAGTATTTTGTTCTAATTGGTTTAGTATATATTTTTATCTAGATATGAAAATTATACGAGTCCTTGAAATAAAGTTGTGCTAACTGTAAACGTGAGTCACGACTGGACCTGTCAGAACATAAAAGTTTTACGTTAGTGCAACTCTTAATCAATTATTTCACGTTGGCTTCTGCACACTGTAAGCATATAAGTATACCACTCAGTTTGAATGCTTTGGCTGCTATTCAGTATCTTAGAAACTAAGTTAAGTTAGTTCATTTTGAGGAAAGGTCATCAGAAGTGAAACCACCCTCCAAGGTTTCTTCTGACAACCATTTTTCCTGCTTTTATTTATAATGTATATCGTTGTTTTGATTAAAGTTTTGGAATCCAGCTCTCTAGTATTGTAATTAATTAGCAGCTTGTAGCCTATATATATGCTGGCGACGCTTTTGACTATTGACCCTCTAACGTTACTGCATGTTTGCATAAATTTATACAAGTTTATGTATATAAGTTAGGATGATAATTGATAAAAGTTGGGTAAATATCGAATGAATTATTTATTGCGTACGGTTTTTCCACCTTCATTACCCACATATTTCGGTATTTATTGAAAAAAATTACGTTTTGCAGCAGTGTTGCCAGATCCAGCTGGGTCCCAGTAGTTTGCCCCATTCATTTATTGTACTTCATCATGATTATTTCCCGGTAGTTTGCCCAGGTTAGGTCCCGGTAGTCTGACCTGGTTAGGTCCCGGTAGTTTGATATTGGTCTAGGTAAGGTCAGGCTAATTTCAAAATGCCCCATTTGAGTATCTTGGAAACGGTACATTTGCGTAGGAAATGCCATAGAAGAAAATAGTATTAGAATGGTCTAAATTAGTGGGAAAAGGTAGAAAAACCATACACAATGACGGTAATTCATTCAATATTTACCCTATATTCTTCTATGGCATTTCTTCTGCAAATGCCCCATTTCTAAGCTATATTCAAATGGGACATTATGAAATTAGCCTGATCTAACCTAACCTAGACCGCATCAGACTACTGGGACCTATCCTGGGCAAACCACTGGGAAATAACCGTGATATAAGTACAGGAAATGACTGGGGCAAAATATTGGGACCTAGCCAGATCTGGCAACACTGCTATAAAACAGTAATTTAGGTAAATCTACAGAAGAACTGGGTTCACTATATTGTATAATTTAGTATAATTACCCATTATTTTGGACCATTCTAACACACTTTTCATCTATGGTGTTTCTCTCGGAGATGCCCCGTTTTACAAACATAACTTGGAAATTAGTCTGACCTAACCTAAACTAGACCACAGCAGACTACCGGGACCTAACCTGGGCAAACTACCAGGATATAACCGGTGTAAATTATCATAAATTGACTGGGGCAAATTTCCGGGAACTAGCCGGATGTAGTAACACTGCGCAATCCTAGCCAAAAACCCAGTTATTCTGTAATAATACCGTTAATTCTTTCAATAAATACCTACAATCTTAGGGGAGAGGGTTTTAGGTGGGGGAAAACACGTCAAACCAACTTGACCTTACCTAACCTAAACTAGACCTACTCCAAAATCTTTCAAGCCTAACCATGGCACCCTTCAATCCTAATCCTGGCATCCTTTGGTTCTAACCCTGGCATCCTTTGTATATGAAAGTCCATTTTGTGGGGTTATTACACGAGCGACAACTGAAACCTGTATGACCGTATTGTTTAAAATAGGAACTGGATACACCTCTTTGTATTTATATTTATATTTTTATCATGCAGCAGGTGCGGTGGAGGCGAGAACGAGCGTCATGTCAAGTTACCAGGATGACAACAGTATCCCGTTAGTGGATGATGACCCCTCAGGTATAGAAAGTGTTTCCATTCATATATTATTACCAAAAAGTACACATGACAACATAGTACAGTAGGGAGTGCTGATGGTTTAATGGTTAGCAAACTCGCCCAGCACGCAAGAGATCCAGGATTTGATTCCCGAGTCTGTGGAATTGTTGGACAATTTTCCCAGCCCTCTATGTCCCTGTTCACCATGCAGAAAGTAGGTACCCAGCTGTAAGAGCAAGGATAGAAACCTTGTAGGCTGGGGGAAGATGTGTTGATGTAACACTGGTGAGAGCTGATTCTATAAGGCTATTGACGATGGGTTTGATGGCTCAGAGGTACATCCACGCACCAAAGTTTCTGTACCCCCTCAGTGGAAGTCAGGGTCAGAGAGGGTAGGTAAACGGACGGTAGCCACCACAGTGTTGTCAACTCTAGCCAAGATAGTATTCCCGAACCATGAGTTGTGAAGCTCCATTTGAAGCATTCACTGGTGAGAGGGAGAGACAGAATGGGGGATAAGTGGAAGGTATAGTTCTCAATATCTACATCCTGTCTGCTTCAATATGTGCTTTATTATTTTGACAAACTTAAAAATAGTTTAGTTCTACTTTGTTATTGTAGTTATTATAATCTTCATCATCATATGTTGTCGTGCCAAAACTGTATCCACTTTAGGGCAGTGTCATTTGCTTCTTCCTTTTTATGACTCTGGTATAAGAACGGCTTTATGCATTAACAGGGGCACCACGGGAATGTTTGCCACATAATATTTTATATTTCAATATGGGTCTAATATTTAGTCCAGCCCGCCTGGACCTCAATAATATTAATTCACTAACACGTTGGGAAGTGAGATTAGTGCAGGGGAGTGGGTCGATTCAGTTTTTCGAATCCTCAACCTACAAATAAAACAACGAGCCTGCAGTATATTATCGGAGAGACTGGTTGTGGTCCTTGCAGCCAGTATCTCAAATGGTAAGTTATGTGGTGGTTGACCATTATTTGAATAATAAATGTTTAACAATATCAAAGTATATAATCAATACCCTGTGGCCTTGCATTCGTTCTAAAATGAAAAAAAATAAATATAATAAATAATATACTGGGAGATAATAAAGTTGATACAGCTTTTGCTTCATCACGTTAAAGAGGAATGTGAGGTTTACTCCATGTCAAGTATTTGAGAAGTCTACAGTTATCAGGGCCAGCCAAGCCTTCAGAAAGAAGAGGGATATCATACTGTAGATACGATATTATTCTCTATGTGCTGGAATACACACAAGTTATTTTTGTTTGTCTATATGATATAAAGGAGATCGCAGCAGTTCCATACCATATTAATGTGCATTGGTATTCAATTGTATTATTTTATCATAATAATTAGGGGCATGTAGCAAACATTCCCGTGGTGCCCCTGTTAATCTTCTTGTTACACAATGCATAAAGCCGTTCTTATACCAGAGTCATAAAAAGGAAGAAGCAAATGACACTGCCCTAAAGTGGATACAGTTTTGGCACGACAACATATGATGATGAAGATTATAATAACTACAATAACAAAGTAGAACTAAACTATTTTTAAGTTTGTCAAAATAATAAAGCACATATTGAAGCAGACAGGATGTAGATATTGAGAACTATACCTTCCACTTATCCCCCATTCTGTCTCTCCCTCTCACCAGTGAATGCTTCAAATGGAGCTTCACAACTCATGGTTCGGGAATACTATCTTGGCTAGAGTTGACAACACTGTGGTGGCTACCGTCCATTTACCTACCCTCTCTGCTCTCTCTGACCCTGACTTACACTGAGGGGGTACAGAAACTTTGGTGCGTGGCTGTACATGCCCATGAGCCAGCAGTCTCCTCTTCTGTTGCCTTCGAAGAAACAGATCTCACCATCTCCCTGACTCCCATTTGGGAGTCCGAGCATCTGCTCGGCTTCGGTTAACCAAACTCGGGACTGCTCGGCCAGACAATCTGGGGAACAACAACAACAACATAGTATAGTAGAGGCTTGTTTATCCATCACTCGGATATCTGCACTAAGTTTTGCAATTTTTCCCTAGTAAAAATATATAGTGAATAGTAGAGATGTATTAGCAAGCAATGAAATTATAGTGAATAGTAAAGTTGTATTTGTGAGTAATAAAGATTTGGTGATCAGGTAGTAAAAATACTTATATTAGTGACTAAAAAAATGTCATAGGGGTGGTTAAAATTTGTGGTGAGTTGTTAGGATGAAATGAAGAGGTATTAAGAATGATGATTATAGCCGTCTGGGTTTAATCCATGGATGAGTACTGGTTGAATTGTAATTCACATTATAGTGAGTGAATATTGTTGTTTTGACAGTGGTGGTGGATGATGATCGGACAGCTGCCTCAGAGATCTCGGCTGACTCAACACGTGGTCAGTCACTTGAGTCCATTCCTTCAGCATATACCAATGGCTCTAACAGTCCACTCCATAATAGTAAGTGTTGTACAATACTGTATAAGGTAAGCAATGTTGTTGACAGTAATATGTGGTTTTGAGTAGTGTATGAGAATAGATGGACTAGGTAATGAAGTTGGCAATCAGTGTTTAGAGTCTAGTAGTTGTAAGTTATATACACAGCCTTGTTCTGGCAGGCCTGGAACCGGACATGTCCCCAGATGAACAAGAAGAAAAGGCCAGACTGATTGCCCAGGTCCTCGAACTGCAAAACACACTGGATGGTAAAGTTATTCTTTTTATTCATTCTTTTAATCTTCATTAAACTGAAACATATTAGGCAACCCAGGGTCGTGGTTGACTCATGTATTTTTTTTTTTTTTCTTGTATATGTATCGACACTGGACATAGGCTTCACCAAGCCCGTTACCCTGGTCCAGGTCAACTGTTGCTCACACACACACGTCACGACTTCCGAACTGGTAACCAGCTACATAGGGAGGGAAGTGAGGGTAAATCCAGTGAGGGTGTTTTGCGACGTTCGGTAGCCTGAAACTCAAATCGGAAGAGCAAATAATCTCAAGCCCTCACCAGAGAGGATCGATCTCCCGACCTCTAGGTTATGAGTCCAGAACACTAATCACTCGGCCACCTCCCCTACTGGGCATATTTGCTGATTTTTGCCCAATTTCAAAAGTTGAGAATTCCTTAACTATCAGTGTTAGAGAAAATTGGAAATACCTTACTACCTACAGACCTTTAGCTTTTAGGCGAGACCAAAATTTGCTTCATTGAACATACTGTACTTACATAAGTCATGAAATATTATAATTATTTTGTACACTACTATATCTACAGTATACTGTACATAAATTATGATACATAGTCATTGTAACATATTTCCATAATGATTTTTTTTTCAAATCTCTTGTCTTATGTTTAAAATTTGTTATAATTAATTGAAAAATCACATGTATAGCCAAATTCAACAGTTAACTGACACTTTCTATTTGTGATTGTCAATACTGAATAGGTCATTTATTGCTGGTACAGATGGAGTGAGAAGGAATGTTGGGTGATACAAGAGGGGTGCTAGCAATGCTGTGGTAAATAGAGACTATTATTTGGCAAAGGTTGCAGTTCTGAATTTTGCTGTTCATGAAGATTTAGGAAATTGCCTGCCTTGGTGACTAGGTCTATCCTGACTGTAATCTAAATCAACTAATGTAACCTGACCTGCCTTCCTGCAGATCTCTCACAACGGGTAGACAGTGTAAAAGAGGAAAACCTGAAATTACGTTCGGAGAACCAAGTGCTGGGCCAGTACATTGAGAACCTCATGTCTGCGTCATCTGTTTTTCAGTCTACATCACCCAAAACCAAGAAAAAGTGAGTCAGTCCTTTAGTTCGTCTACTTGCATTATTTTTCTTTATTCCATATATATTTTGCTTATTTAGTTGGAGTATTGAATCCCATAATTTCATATGATCCTCGGAGTACCAAAGTTACAGTTATCTAATCCACCTAATAAGAGGAAGGTGTACCACTGACTTTCTAACACCGTGTCATTTGCAAAAACTATTGTCATTCCATTTCCACTTTTGCCACTACCACTCCAATATTCACAACTTTCTGTACATCTCCTTCATAATTCCATCCAGGTACCAATTGAACTAAAATGGGAATATGACACTCCCATTGCTTTATTCCCACTTAGAGGGAAATTAAACCTCCTTATTTCATTTTCATTCACACTACAACCTTTGTGTCTTCATACATGTGTATGGCTCTCAGCAGCTTGCCATCCAGTCTCTAGGACTTCACCTTCCTTGATTCTCTATCTATCTATCTATAGTTCTGACGCCTCGTTCCCTCCAAGGGTGTGGCCACGGCAGAAGTGTCTCCAGTTTTCCCTGTTCCAACACTCCCTCCTTACTTGTTCAAACCCTCCTCTGCCCCTTACGTCTATCTCCTTCACATACTCTTCCCTTCCACTCTGTTCTGCCATCTAATTGGCGGTCTGCCTCTCACACCACATCCCACAACTTCACTTCCATACACCTTCTTTACAAACTCCTCACCTTGCATTCTCTCTACATGTCCAAACCATCTCAATGTATTACGCTTCACTTTCTCAACCACTCCACACTCAATACCAATTGCCTTCTCACTCATACCACATCTCTCGTACACACTCTCATTACTTTCTCCATCCCACCTAGACACCTCACATGCTCCTCTTAAGTAGCTCATTTCCACAGCACCTATTCTAGACTGATGAGCCTTACTCCATGTCCATGTCTCTGATGCATATGTCAGTGTTGGCAGGTTTATATTGTTCCTCAGTCCTCCAGTCTTCACCTCCATACTCACACTTCTACCCTTCATAATCCTTCCCAATGATCCAATGACCTGTCTACCCTTCACTGCTCTCCCTAATTTCTCCTTCCATACTTCCATGTTTACACAGAACTGTCCCCAGGTACTTAAACTCCTTCACTTCCTCCATCCTCTCACCCCTCAAGAGTTATCTCACACTTAGTCCCAGTTGGTACTTCTACTCTGTACAGTATAGCAAAGTCAATCTCTTCAAAGTGAATGGCCTAGGGGTGAAATTGAGGCTGAATGAAGCAAATTGGTCCTTGGTGGCAAGATTATTTGCGGATGACACTGTGTTGATGGCTGAGAGTGGAAGGGAGTTACAGAGGATGGTGGATGAGTTCCAGTCCGTGTGTAAGCGAAGAAAACTGAAGGTGAATGTTGGTAAGAGTAAGGTGATGGTATTTGAGAGGACCAAACAGAAGTAATTGACTTTGTTACACCCCATAGAGTGGCTGTACCAACTGGGACGGAATGTGAGATAACCTTAGGGGGTGAGACGATGGAGGAGGTGAAGGAATTCAAGTACAGTATCTGGGAACAGTTCTGTGTAAACATGGAAGTATGGAAGGAGAGAGCAGTGAGGGGCAGGCAGGTCATAGGTGCACTGGGGAGAAGTATGAAGGGTACCGTAGTAGTTTGAGTATGGAAGTGAAAAAAGGACTGAGAAATAGTATAATCCTGCCAACACTGACATATGTGTCTGGAGACATGGACATGGAGTAAGGCTCATCAGTCGAGAATAGGTGCTGTGGAAATGAGTTTCTTGAGAGGAGCATGTGGATTCCCTAGGTGGGATGGAGAAAGTAATGAGAGATGTGGTATGAGTGTGGTATTGGTATTGAGTGTGGGGTGGTTGAGAGAGTGAAGCGTAATACATTGAGGTGGCTTGGACATGTAGAGAGAATGCAAAGTATGGAGACTGTAAAGAAGGTGTACGATAGTAAAGTTGTGGGACCTGGTGTGAGAGGTAGACCTCTGGTTAGATGGCAGAACAGAGTGGAAGAGTATGTGAGAGAGAGAAGTGTGAGGGGGGAGGGGGGATGAAAAAAGTGAGGAGGGAGTGCTGGAACAGGGAAAACTGGAGACTCTTCTGCCATGGCCACCCCCTTGGTGGGAGTTCCTGGAGGGAGCGAGATGTCGGAGGTATGGATAGATAGATAGATATATTTTATTTTTTTCTGAACATAGAAATTGAATAGTTTCTTTACTGACTACTATTTGTGCAGGGCTTAGGGAAATGTTTTGCAGGTGAATGCCCTCTATGGTGCTATTCTACCATGTTCCTTCCTTTCTATTTTTTGGAGAATTGATTTCATATCAAGTTGCTGTACATTCCTTTCTTCCCTTTACTCTTGTATAGGAGAACTGTTCTACTCAACTTTCTGTATTACAGTACCATGCTTTCTTCCCACACCAATTTGTAAATTTCTTAATGCTCATTCGACCAACATTATTATCTACCTTGTACTTAAACATGCAATAAATTCATGTTTCTGTCTCCATCTACAATAAACTGTCATTATTAATTATTGTAGATGCAGTTATGCATGTGTATTTCCTTCTCTTATTCTGTATTTTTTTTTTCATTCCTTATAACTGCTTTTCATATTGTCCTAGACTTGTAATTATGCTGAAACAAGTAATTTTTCAGAATTGTACTGATGGATGTAAATGTCAATGTTTGAATAAGCAAGTTGAATTTTAAGGTGGTAAATTTATTACTTAGAAAATAATAATTGTAATACACTACTATTACAGCAGCTGCATAAAATATTTGATCACCATTATATTATGTATGGTGTGAATGTCATGAAACTGTACAATATATTATTAAACAGTATAAGCTGCCAACAGTTGGCTACGTGAAAAGATATGCCCTTTTCCCTCGGTGCACCTCCAACCATTCCCATATCACTTTTTCTCCAGGCCTTTTTCAATTTCATAATTATCTCTTATTCTCTTCAATTTAAAGCATATAGGCTACTGTATGTATTATAAATCTATTTTGTCTTTATTAGTGGCTTGTGACTAAAAACAGGATGTCATGCATCAGATTTGACCTAGTATTGCATTGAGGGGTGCATCTTTTCACGTTGTAATCTATTTAAAGTCCATTACAAATTACATTTTTTGACATGCCAGTGATGTTTTTACCATAATCACACACACTATATGTAGATATTATTTCCCAGAAGAATATATTTGTGTACTGTATTAAGGAATACATTGGAAATTTCATTGCAGTAGACAGTGGCGCCAGTTTGAGGCTTAAGGTGTGTGAGTTACAGCAAATTCTTACCTTCACTCATTGCACTTGCAAATACTGTACATGGCCCAGCTGGACTATTTCAGCAGCAGAGTCAGTTAGCCTGGAGTTCTCTGTTATGTTATAAGGGTGCTGTATTGTCACCAATACAAATTCATTGGCAGTCTACTTGAATGATTGGGAGGCAGATTGTATAGCAGTACTGTCCGTATAAAAGTTGCCAGGGATGGTTTTATCTTGCTTAATATTTATAAAACTATAGGTATTTCTTGCTACTTTTGAAACTCTCTACTATTTCTTCAGATTTGCTTTTGTGAACCAGCTGCAATTTTAACCTTAAAGTTGAATGCTGTATCTACTCCACATTATTGTCAAGTCTACTTAAAACAACCAGATAACTACAAATAATCATAGCTACATATCAAGGGTAATTTTTATGAGAGTAGAGAGCCAATAATAATTTTCAATATGTAATTAGAAATTAACAAAGATGGAAAACTGGTCTTGGGTGCTAGCTGTCTTTGAGAAAGTTTCTAATGAAACACAACTATGAATTATATCAAAAGACCTAGACTTCTGCTTTCCTAGTATCACACAGAAGTAAGCAGTAAATGGAGATTTAGTATCAGTCTATAGCTCTAACACTTCACTCACTCCAGAAACTACTCCACAACAGAGAAGTCTCATTCCAACCATACTCCCACTTAACTTGAGTCCTTGTTCTTGCCTAAACTGCAAAATATTAAGAGCAGTGGAATATTTCCCTCGTGACTTGATCATTCATGACATCCTTATGATTATTACCAATCATGGCTTTAGTGCTATTCACTTAATTTGGAAGAGTGTGTAGCATAGTCAGGAACCATTTCTCATTCTTAACAAGGCAATATAACTTCTCCATACAGCATTGTAAGACAACCATGCTCATATTTCATGGGTAGACTTGCACCAAATTTGTGTTGGTGACTGTACTACTATATTCATACCCTGGGAACTTTAAAAAGAGTTAGAAGCATAAGTATTTTTTGTTCAGTAAGAAAGAGATTATGTCAATGTTGGTTGTAATCTATATTTTTAAATAAATCCCAGGGAATGTTTTCTGATCCTTTTAGATGGTAGTGTGTCTTATTCTTTGAACACCACACACACATACATATTCAAGCCATTCTGAGTCACTTCAGTTGGTACCTGCATTATATTCTAGTTAGATCTGTGATGCAGGCCAGTCAGGTAGTTGAAGATTATAGGTAATATTCCAAATCAGTGGCCTCCATAACATTCATTTAGAGTACAAAAGAAATATAATGTAATCAAACAGGGTAATTGACTCTGCCTAAGCACCTGACATTCTCGGCTTCAGCATCACTGGGCATAGTGCTTTTGACCAGGCCACATTTTCCTCTCAGTGAGAAGGAGACCCACACATCATGCTTTCCCATTCCTGAGTGTTAGTGCACATTTTCATCTGCTTTGATTGACCTTAAACTGACATTATTGCCCCTCCCTTCATCTTTGCCTTTGTCTTGGCTTGTGTTATTTTGTCCAATTTTAATCTACTCCCACAGGTTACCCAATAACTTCTATTTATAGTGAAAGCCCTTTTATCCGGCACCAGTGGGACCGAGAACGTTCCGGATACGAGAAATTTCCGGATACAAGAAAGTGTACTTTAAAATTAAGTTACTCTACATTCATTCACAAGTACAGTTAAATCTCGATTTAAAAGACCCCGATACAACGTATTTCGGTAGGTACATTATTTACACATCATTACATACCTATGTATGTATATACAGATGACTCAAATAAATCCGAGAAGTTCTTAATACATGTAATACATAACAAGCGAAATTTAATAAACATGTCACGAAATTATATCACTCGTCTGTGAAGTGTTTGTGTGTGTGTGTTGCCACCACTTCTCCCGTGCTCCTTCCCCCCCTACCCTCAGTCTCTATTCACCCTAGCTCAAGGTCAAAGGAATATAGGCCTAGCCTGCGTTGTGTGTGACTCATTCGTTTAGTATTTAGTAATTACGAGTTAACTTCAACACTCAGTCATGTCAGGTGGTGCATTTACAAAACGGAAGGCCATAATATTCCTTCCATATGAAGATGGAAGATTGTTCTCGAACAGAGAAAGGAGAAGGAAAACCAGAGTATGCATATTAAAAAAATGTAAACAAACGATATCACGCGCTATCTCCCCCCTTCCCCCTACCACCTCCACCACTACCACACATGACGATGACTCATTTCATCCATAAGACGTCTGCGAAAACCTTAATACAAATTGTTATATGCATTTAATATGCTTAATACGAATTGTAATACTGTATTTACATTTGTAAAGTAACAGTACAGTAAACTTCTTCACTTTTAACACTTGTCACTCCCTCTTCACTCTGCGCTCTGAGCGGGTGAGCGTAGCAGCTCTCTTTTGCTATACTGTATTTATCTTTTTACGAAAAAAAAATGTCGGATACGGGAAGTTGCCGGTTAACAGAATGCCGGATAAAGGAGCTTTCACTGTATTTAATAATCTAATCAATAACTTCCCAATCTCATTCCTAACTGTAATTACTCTAAATTCACTACCATCAACTTAACCTCACTACTTCTCACCTAATCTAAAGTCATCTGACATTGTGTCATCAAATGTACCAAACTTTTCTAAACCAATCTAATCAGTCTTTATGCACTACCCTTGGAAAATGAAAACTCTGTTTGCTTAGACCTAGGGAATGTGTGCCTTGGTCTGCCTACCCAGTTTGACTTTGCACTGGATTGTGACTTGTTTGACTCCTGGCAACTTAACTCGGCATCACACCGATAAGGGAACACATCCGAGGCTTTAGTTGATTCAGTTAGAAATTTTCACGCTTTTAAATTTTTCCTTTAGGAACCGAATTCTGTAATTTCAGTTTATAACCACTTCCATAATAGCTATGCAGCACTGTATAGTATACTGCACAAAAAAAAGTCAGGATACTGCACACAAAAAGTAATATTGTCCCTTGAACATACCCTATAATTTTTGATGAACAGTACTTACACTAAAGAGTACTTTCATTAGGAATATTGGACTAATTAGGGTTTTAGAGGTAGTGCAACTATCAAGCATGTTTACACTTTTCAAGGTGTTTCTTAAAGTGTAATGTATCTGTCTTGTTCAGTTGAGGCACAAATCTCACACTTTTGGTGAAGGAAGTCAAGTTGAGTCAGGTGAGTGTTTGTATGCTGCTGATGCTTTGCTTTGCATCACATAAAGTAGTTCTTCCACATTTTAGTTAGTTTTGTTAATGTTCATTTCTAGGAGAAATACACTGTGCTTATCCAGTTGTATGATAGTACAGTATAATGATTTGTGTATACTGTATTACAAGCAGATACTATGATCAAGATTCTTTTAATTTAGTAAATATTACTTGAACACTTTTGACTGTCTCCTTGTTTTGGTTTTCATATTTGTTATGATTTTATTGGTGGATGTTTGGTCAGAGGCAGAATATCTGGTCTTAGTCACCGAAGGTTAGTCAAATGTTAATTGGAATATTCATTTACTTTTCACCAGTCATGGACATCAAACCAATACCAGTACTCTTTAAAGAATAGTAGAAATGAATTATCCAAGCAAGATGTACTATACAATACTATAATACAGTATGCAATGCTGTTCTCAGCTTAACTGGGAACTTTAAGGCCAGGGACACATGGACGCTTTGTGGTTGCCACGCAAGGACAACACGAGTCATCCTTGCTTGGCTGATAATGGCAATTTGTGGTAACGTCACAGAGTCACCTGTGTGTACGGCTGGCAGTGGCACGGAAACAACAGGCCCAGTGGAGGCCATATTGAATCCTGACAGAGAAAAAAAATTTGCTGGCCACCGAGCGACCACATGTGGTCCGTGTGTATCGGTCCAAAACACAAATTGCTGCCACATGTGGTCCCCGGGGATCCGTGTCTCCTAGTCACAGACGTCGATGCACTCGCTCGTGTGTACGGGTTCGCTTCAAAACAATGTAATCCTATGGGAAACCACGTCCCCACTACTGCGTGTCGTCCTTGATTGGCAACCACAAAGCTACTGTGTGTCCCAGGTCCAACTCTGAAGGGGAAGCCATTTGCCAACCCAGATATTCCAATACTGTTACCGAATGCATATGACAGTGCCTCAGGCTTGGCTCCTCCTCTTGCTCTCAACATGTGATGTGATTGACCAATATTGAATTCATCCTTGCCTGATAAGTGAAGGGGAATTTTGGAACTCAAACAAACACCACATTTTTCAATGGTCAAATCTAAGCGTGTGCCAGAAAAGTTGTCTCTTAGAAGTTCTATGTGGACTGACCAAACACTTACAGAATCACAGGCATTATAAATTTATATCATAGACAGTAGACCATGATAATATTATTTTCATATTTGATATGCACTATGATGGGAGAGATTAACTCTCTCATTAATGTACAGCTCTGCTCTAGAAAAATATTCTGGGTACAGACTGCATTGCCAGTGCCTCAGTGTTTCAATCTCTGGAATTCATGGAATTAGTTTCAACTAATCACATCCTTCCCTGAAAATTGCTGAACTGTAAAACCAAGAGAGCAAGACAGTTAAAATGCTGACAACAACATGAATTTTTGTCTTGAATTATATAGTCACCCCCATATTTTTCTGATACACAGTACAGTATTGACCTTGTCGAAGACATTTCTGCCCTCTGAGTACCAGTGTGTACTGCCTGTTGATATTATTACAGCACATTGTAAACTTACTGACCTGAAGGAAGCCAGTAACTCCAACCAAAATCTCAGATATTTAAACCCCAGTATTTGTGAAGTAGAAAAAGCTAGCTAGTGGTACATAGTCACCTTGGTTCTCTTTCTCTATACATATTTATATTTTAGTCACACCATTTTCTTTCTTTCTTCAAATTATGTTTCAGCTTAATTAAGTGACATTATCACAGCATCTTTATGAATAAATTGCCAAAAATAAAAATGCTGTTATAGTTTTCAATAGTGCAACTGCTAGGAATGTGAAATGCTGTTTATTTAGGTAAAATATTGTTTGTTGCTACACCAACTGAGATGAGCCTCGAAAATCTCAAGATAGCTTTTTCCATTAAAAATTGCTTGCTAGATTTGGGTGAGTCTTACAAACCAAGATGTCTTACGAGCCGCATTGTAGTAGATTTAGATAATTGTTCTTTTAAGCAACAGTGTTGCAGACTAAAAAACATAATTTACTGTAGCCAATATAATTTGCTGGTGCATTAGTTCTGTCTAAACAATCATCCAGTCTGTTCATATTGAAGTGTTGCATCTGCTTAATGGGCTGAATGCAAAAATGTGTTTGGCCTGGATAGAGTTGTTGTATGGGTTAGTGGTCATCATATAGCTCATGGGTTCTTACATATGAACCTTTGAATGGAAAAATTGTGGTAGGATCAGTTTTTCAGCACTTACCTTTTGTTATGTGTAGAACCCAAGCTCTTGGATGCTGGGAGAAGGATGATCATACTGTATCTTACTTTACTGTATTTGTGCTTTCTTATTGTGAAAAATAATCTACCTATTATACTTTCCATTTTTAAAGCCATACTTTTTTGGCAGACTTGACTATCACAGTCTTTAATTCCAGCTACCCTAGGATGGCTGAAATGAATCTTAATGTAAATTAAATGTACTGTACTGTATTAATTTGTTTAAAATTATTTTTATTATTTAAAAAAGGTCTCATGCATGGGAAATGCAGACTTGTGTTGTTATGGTACAGTTGAGAAAAACTCTTCAGATTATATATAGTTTTTGAACTATACTATACCCAAGGGAAATATCAATAGTTTATGAGCAGAAATTATTTTTATAAATTTTTAAGTACAGTACATATACTGTTATGTAAGTGGGTCATCTTTCTTTGGTTTATTGATAAATATTTTTACACTGTTACCATAGTTGTCAGAAATCAGCTTATTGTCTAATTAAGTCTACAGACACGGTGTTACTGGCTGTACATAAACCACATGATGTATGAAAGAAGAGCTCCATTACTCCACTTTACCTTTTCTCAGTTCTTTAAAAAGGTATTGATTGTGACTGGAGTAATTTTTGAAATTTATTTTTTATTCATTTTATTTATTATAAGTGCAGTACAGATACAGTACTTTTCCACACATCATTTATATTTTCCGACCTTTGTCTTTCTACTGTGTTGATGACTGCATTCTTCTGTACTGTAGTTTAGACATTTCATATTTTATTTAGTATTTTTAATATTTTTCAGAGGCACATAACTGCTTGCTACTAAGCCAAAACATGGTAAGTTTGAGTTTTGAATATGGTCTTATATATTTTGTTCATTTTTTTTTTTTTTTTAGTGACCATACACTGCTTACTGCAAGAGGATACTGTATACATTAGGGTTAGGGTTCACAATTCATATAATATACATACTGTAATATATAATATACATTTCCCAAATCCATCAAGTTACATTGTAAATTATGCAAATGTATGGACGCTTTTAGAATATTTCATGCTTACAAATGCATCCTAAATTGACGTATGTGTGAGTTTTATGTAGTCAGACCTGCCTAAGATGTGTGACATGCTGCCAATGAGGCATTACTTTTTTCATCCTGCTGTAGGTAATTACTGTATTGTGCTTTGCTTTCTCCTCTTACATATATATGTAAACATATTAACAATAATGTTGAGGATTTTGTTTCATCAAAAAAAATATCTTCTTTTCGCCTTTCTCAAAAGGCACTAGTAGTTTTTATTGTGCTATGCAAGCCATAAAATTAGATAATATTGTGTAGACAGAGTACAGGTAATGCCAAAATGAAGTGAAAGAAGACAAGGGCACATACAAAAATTGGGAATGCAGGATATAAGGAAGGAATATTGTTACAAAATTGTGATAAACTTATATTGTAAGAATGGTGCCCCATTTTTGTTTCTTTATGTAAAGCTAAGGTGAGTCAGATGTGAGGCATTTTATAATGGCATTAGGAAGCTTGAAAATTGATCTGTATGCAATGCATGTACTGTATATAATATTATAGTTTAGTTAAAACTCAATTTTTTTTCAAGAAATCAAACTTTAATTCACAAATTGATTAGATTAATGTTGTTCTACTAAGGATGAGGCTTTTCCAGGCTCTAACTCTAATCACTGAACATAGTGCAGTATGCAATACTGTATAGGGATTCTTTTGATATTTAATATGGAATTATGTTTTCCTGCATTTCTTTTGCATGATACAGTATTCCAAAAACATGCTTCCATATACTACTGTACCCTGAAATGATTTGCAAATGTTCTTTCGAGATGATACCCTCATAGGAGGGTATTGCCTGTGATGATGTGGGCAGTTCTATAACTGTACCTCCTTTCTTTCTGTTACCTTATGCTTGCTGTCCCACCTCTCTATCATCTTCTCCCTCATCTTACAGGGTCTTCCAGACTTAGAGCAGTTTCCTTTCATCTTCAAATATAAGTACTTGGTGTACATTACAAGACACAATTACATTTACACACACCCAAGTTTGGCACACATGTACTCTTCGAGAATTGTTTATACCAGCATGCATGCACATATTCAGTAATTTTATTTAGGTTGTAATATTATTAGAAAAAATATGTACTTTATCTGTTACTACATGCTAAACAAGTTTGACAAATCATATACTTATACCCTCCAGTTAACTGATGCCTTGTAAGTGATAAAAATCTAGAACTATGGTGGTGATCTCAAAACCATATTTCATGTTTTGTATTACTGTAAATGAGAAATTTTTATTATGTTTGATTTTAGTACATACAGTTCAAGTACTCGTCAGTTCTCCAGGTTGGGGTTCCCACTGACTGTGCACCCACACTGCCACATGTTGATACAACTGTGTGTTGTACAGTACTTGTCCCATCTCTGGTCAAAGTTTTTTGTATGGAAATACGTATTATGTGTTTAACACATTTCCTCTGTATTTTTGTCACATTTCCTCTACCTGCAGGTCAGAACGGCTGCTCTAGATGCCTTCACCAGGCAGGACCCTGGCCAGCCTTCCTAGTCACTGACTTCAACCCAGCCTGCTGACAGTGTCTATATCAGATTCAGTATTGTAAAGTTTCAACATTTACAAGATTTAAACTCACACCAAATTGTGCACAGCATTTACTGTAGAGTGAAATTCGTAAGGTCAAACATAGTGACAGTGCTTTCAGTGTTGTGTGTGCTTCAACAACACTTTAATGTAATACCCATTTAGAAGCCAATTGTAAAAATGTACCTGGGGTTCAGGATACATTTGCCAGACATAATGACAGATCTGAAGAAAGTCGAGGATGTAATGGAGTAAAGAAATGTGTGAATGAATGAGATGTGGTTGGTAGTTAGGAGGTTGTTATATTCATGGCAACAATGTGTGAAATATAACATTAAGAAATACACAACAACAGTAGAGTTTGTTATTGTATTATAATTTTGTGTAAGAAAAGTTATTAAAAAACATTAAAGAATCAGGCTGAGCACATCTATGGCCTAGGCCCTAGAGGTATCTGACCTCTATGGAAAGTTGGTTTACAAGATTTCATATGTTAATGTTCCATATGTTGTACACTAAAGCATTCATATTAGATCTTTCTGGTTGTTCCTGACAAGTATGTGAGTTGAAGTCTGAAAGTATGCCAAAGCTTGTAGAATGTAAGACCAGTGATATGGGTAGATGTATTATCAGGATCTGCTTAAATCTGCTGCTGAACTGGTGCAATGATGTAATATACCAGTATGATTTTGTTTTGTCTATATGTTTGATTTTTCAGCAAGGTTTTACATGTTTTGTCTGGCAAATATATCCCAAAATATATGACCCTTTTGAATAATCACTTTATTAATAGGGGTATAGGCATGTTCTGGTTGAATTTACATACCAGTGGAATCTCAGTTTTTAAACACACTTCTCCATAGTACTGTATATATAATTTTGTGTGTTAAAGTGAAGGTTCAGTGGTTTCTCATGTTTTATCATTTTTTCAGGGCATGCCATGGTAAGTTGCACTATTAGATCATTATGTTTATTTATTAAGGGATCTAACCATGGATTAATTTTTAATCTAAAATATTAGTACACTGTATCGGTATAGACTCAAAACATCTGGTATGGGTTTGGCTATGATTTTATACCCCTGCATACCACTTGACCACAGCACAGCCAAAATGGATATATGTACAGACTTTTTCTCTGCCATTGCCCTCTCTTTCCGTTTTATTTTCTGGTCTTTCCCACATACTGTCACTGAGTGTAATCAGTACTTTTTTTACCATACTCACATCATGATGAACATAAAAGTCTCATGTAACTTGTTAATCTTACCTTCCCCTTGCCAGGGTAACTCATCTCCAGAGGAATCAATAACACAAGCTTCAGTTGTCTCAGTTACTGAAATTTGCCTTCCTGAAGATGACACCAAGCAGTGCAGTATAATAATGATAATATTGACTCTAGACCACAAAAACTTGAGCGATTTTCATGAAATGACCTCAAGAAAATGAAAAAAAGAATGGAACATTTTAGCAATTTTACAGTTGGAATGCAGCAGTGGATATCATGTGCAACAACTGAGATTCAGGCATGTGCCATATTCCATATATTTAAATGCACAAGGTGATTCCCTGTATTGCATGGCAGTGGCCTACAACACTTAAAAATGCACTTACTTAATTACTTCTTTCAATGATAGAGAAATAAATCTAAGGTAAGGAAGATGTTTAATATCCCCACTGGAAAGGTAAACTAATTTGTTTTTACAATATGTCCTTAGAATTTCATTCCTGTGTTCAACATCACAGTCATAGGAAATTGATTGAAAGCTTTAAAAATCTCTTAATCCTGAAAAAAATAAAATAGAAATAAGTTCATTGAGGAGCAATTTCCACTTTCAGATGGAGATTAACCCAGACTGTTTGAGAGAAGTAGGCTGTAGGCTAAATGCATTTTGTGATTCATTCTACCTCTAGTTGGTAGCAGCAAAGTACTGTATGAGTGAATTGAGTGTGGAGTGGTTGAGAGAGTGAAGCGTAATACTCTGAGGTGGTTTGGACATGTAGAGAGAATGCAAGGTGAGGAGTTTGTAAAGATGATGTATGGAAGTGAAGTTGTGGGATGTGGTGTGAAAGGCAGACCACCAGTTTTGTGACCAGTAAGATGGCAGAACAGAGTGGAAGAGTATGTAAAGGAGAGAAACATGAGGGGGAGTGTTTGAACAGGGAAGACTGGAGACTTTTCTGCCGTGGCCACCCCCTTGGAGGGAGTTCCCGGAGGGAACGAGGCGTCAGAGCTATAGATAGATAGCAAAGTACTGTATGTATGTAATGTAGCTAGGTGTCAAAAGTCGTGTTGCCACATCTGCCAAGTCATGAGGTATAGTATGGAAATAATAAGATTCACTGGTTCATAAACTGAAAACCAGAGAAGTATATTAGTTCTCCTGGATATTGTACTTTTGTATGGTGAATGTGTTTGTTTGATTCATATCCTTTATGTTATCTTTCAAGAACCGTTGATTGAGGCGACACGACTTTTGCTGCCGTTTGTATCGTGTGTAGTCTACTATAGACAAGAAGTGAAAATGCTATTAGAAGAGAAATGTGCTTAGTAAATAATGTAATGTTCATTAATCTTCACAATTGTAAAATAGGAGTGAATGAAATGTTTTACAAGGATTCTACTTTGGATATACCGTACAGTGTATAATAGTTCCCACAACTATTTTGAAACGAGAGTATACATTCTTTTACAATGGACGAAATTAATTAATTGGTTTGGTGAGTATGGCAATAGTTTAAACTTTATAGCACTGCCCATGGGACTGATACCTTGGAAATTTGATACCGTATTATCGTATGTAATACAGACTGTATTGGGTACTTAGTCATGTATGGATTTTGATCTGGTTATATACAATTACACTACGTAGATAGGCCTGCAGTATACAGGGTGTCTCGCGAGTTGTAATGGAGCCGAAGGGAGATGAAATATTACGTAATTTTATGCAAAAATACTCTATAATTATATATATAGTTTAAGAGCTGGTTCAGGAGTAAAATTATTATAGGGGATGTGTTAGCGAGAAGCGCGTGGTGGGATCAGACATTGTTGCGCCCAGTGCTGCCGACAGTCACCTGAATGACCTGATACTTTTTTATTTTTATATTTACATGTTTTTGTTCTGAATTATGTTGTTCTATCAATAAACGTCCTTCAAGTGATTGTCTTAGGAAAGTTTGATGCATTAAAACGGAGTAGGTTTAATATGGGGTGCTTTCCAAGGCTTCAACTTGGCCGAGGACAAAGGTATGGATAATGCAAAGCCCGCGTAATTTAAAAAGATAAATAACTACACTGTTATGTAATACTGTGAATAACGGTCATGTGACACACTATAATATAAGTAATACAAATAGGAGATATAGACGAGACTTGATGATATTTGTTCTGCTTATCAAATTAAGGGTTGATTGTTTTTCTTTTCGCAGTAACTCACGGTAGCTCATGCTGTTATTTGGCAGTGTAATGTAACAATAACTCCATATTATAAGCTGAAAAGCCTTATTCCAGACGCGAGGTGAACTGTAGTGTGTGCCTTATAGTAGCTATATTGACTCATTCCTGTACTGGCTGGCTAAATTTTGTTTCATGGCATGATTGAGAAGGTTAACAGGGTACGTTAAACGGATGACATTACGTTGAGCAATAAAATATGATTCAACACACATACACACACACTTTTGTGTGTGGAGGGGGGGGGGGAGGTTAGATAATTTTAATTTGACAGATGAACGGATCATGAACCTTGAACGACAATACCACTGGCCCTACCTGGCAGGCATGAATGACGTCACAACAGCAACAAACATGGCGGTAGGAGAGGTTAAGTCTGCTGTCGGAAGGAATAAAAGACGACTTTATAGTTATTGAAGAGGACATATACGGCGGTGGAAGGGTATATAAGAACAAGACACAACTCTCGCAAATTCAGAGAATGCAGGTATGTCGTATAATGACCTAATTATGTAGTAAGATTTGTTCTCTATACATGGTCACCGGTTGATGGTGACTTGTGGGTAGCTAGTTCAAGTTAAGAAGTCCCGCAGAGGGCTGCTCAATGTGCTCATGGGCAGCATAATATGCGGGGGATTTAGGGATCCAGGGTAAGATTAGGAAAGGGGTTAGGATGAGGTGGATTGGGTGTTGGGTGGACTATGGGTTGAGAATTAGGATTGGGGGGGTAATGATTGGTGATCTTATTTCTAAACTTATTAAAAGTGGGGCTATTAACTATACGAGATGGGGGTAAATTTACAGAATAACTGGATTCACTATATTGTTTATTTTAGTATCATTACCCACTCATTTTTTACTATTCTAAGACTTTTCGATAATAGTCAAGCGGTGGACCATAATCAGGTTTGGACTGAAAGATTGCAGATTGCAATGTTTTATAGTGTTTTTTTAATGCATTTATTGTTCAAGGCCGTCACATTTTAACCCTTACGCTGCCGCTTTGTTTACGCTTGGTAACTGGCGTGTGCCGAATTATTAACCCTTACAGTGCTGCAGTCATCATATGCTGATTGTTACAGGTCACTCCCCAGTGCCACCGACATCATATGATGATTTCACTTATTATACTTTTTAGTAATATAGGGTAAAACTGTCGATTCTAGGGTAATATTTCTCGGAGCTCATGGAATTTTGGAAACCCTGTGAGCCAGGACAGCCGTAAGAGTACGTTTGAGGAGTGTAAAGTAGTGAAGTGGAGGGATTATTCTCGAGGATGCCTCACTTGTGCTCGACGTTTTTATGTATAAGCAGCCCTCGTGATGCCACATTCTGTCTTGCCCTACGTCAATCATCATATGATGTCGGAGGCACTGGGGAGGGCCCTGTAGCAATCATCATATGATGTCTGCGGCAGCATAAGGGTTAATGTTTGGGGAGACCCCCGCGCCCCCCCAACCCAATCTCCATAAACACTTCGTTTTCGCCATATTTGAACTAGATTCGTCGGAAAAACACTATAGAAAATTAAATAGAATTAGTATGACCTCTCTTGACCTAACCGAATCAGGAGCGTGGCAAATTACGATTACGACCAAAAATGAGAAAACCGGGGGCGGAATTGGAACCAGTGTTGCCATGTCTGCTTGACAAAATTTAGCTAACTTCAACATCATAATTCCCCTTTTTACCTCAATTATTCCCTGTTTATTCTTGAACATTGATGGTCCTTTAGGTATTACATCTTGTAGAAATTTCCCTGTTTACTCTTGAACGAACTGTACCGGTATATTATTTCCCCGTGTGGAACTTCGAAATTCCCTAATTCTTTTAATAAATACCAAAATTCCTGTTTAAGTTTTGGGATAATCTGCTAAATATTTACGATGTTGCCATTCTCTATAATAGTTGGACAATAGTTTTCTACCATAATTACCCACGAATTTATACAATGATAAGAATATTTGGTGAATATTACGATATTAGTCAAAGCGTTTGTCCAAAATCACTCCCATTAATTTGTTTTATGTCTTAATATACTTCTATATACATGTATGTCATTTCTTTGTTGGGTATATGTGTCGCAAATGCATTAACATGAACAGTCGTTTCCAGGTATAATAATATCAATTCAAGATGGATATTAATTTGTTTTATGTCTTAATATACTTCTATATACATGTATGTCATTTCTTTGTTGGGTATATGTGTCGCAAATGCATTAACATGAACAGTCGTTTCCAGGTATAATAATATCAATTCAAGATGGCCGCCAAATGTTTTCATCCAGGATTTGTATTTCGCTAAGTAATTAGGTCTCGTAAGTTTGCCGCGGTCCTGATTAGGTTAGGTTCCCCGGTGAGGTGAGGTCAAACTAATTCTATTTAATGCGTTGTAGTGTTTTTCAGACGAATCTAGTTCAAATATGGCGAAAATGATATGTTAATGGAGATTGAGTTGAGGGAGTGGGGCGGGGGTGATATCTCCCATATTAATTTGCGACGGTTGTGAACAATAAATTAGTTCAAAACACACTATAAAGCATTGCATTTTGAGAACCATGTTCGGATAATCTCGACGAGGTCTGCGTAGGGCTTGGCGTGTGTTCGGAGATCACTCCTTGTTACCAATGTCACTTATAAAGTGACATTGATTGTTACTACGTCTTACCGGCGGTTCACTTGATTGTAATCTGAGTCAATGTCGTTCTGTTGCATCATTGTGCATGCTATTAAAGATCAGATCATCAAAAATAATGTGCTGCATCCTCTTAACATTTACTCTTCTCTGCCACCTGCTTCTCTGCTCGTGTCACTCATGGTGCATTGGACTCCCATAGGTTTGCTTACGTATTGCCGCGCTGTAGAACATGTCGGTACAGTCGATCGTTTATCCCTAGGTGGGTGTCCTTGTGGGATGGCCTTGATGAATCTGTCTTTGATGGTGTAGGTCTGGCTGGCTTGAAGAGTAGGGCTAATATGTATTTATTGAGTTAACTGCTCATCTTTCTTTCTCTAAGCTATGATATTGTGTATGATTTTGATGTTCCTTGGCATGTGTGGGTGATCTGCCATGTAGTGTAGTGGGTTGTGTAGGCTGCAGCACAGCAACTGTTTGTGTGCCTCTTATGTCAAGGTGGTCCTTGTGATCTTGAGCTCAGACTGTGGTTATCTTTAGGGCTCTAATATGCATGATCTGAACTTTTGAAGGGTGTTGAAATGAATTTCAGTGAGGTTTGAGGCCCCGACAGGGCTTGCAAAATCCATCACTGATTGGATATACAGTATTTTTGTACACTGGTTATGGTCTCTGTTGTGTCCATATGTTGTGCTGGCAAGTTATCTGAGGGCTTTAAGTCTTTGCATGCATTCTTTTTTTATGGCTGTGATATGTTGTTTAAATGTCATAGATATGATGTTGTGGGGGGGGGGGGTATAGGTGTGTTGCTTTATGGCGAGGTATGGTGTGTAGTGTAGGCTAGAGACCCTATATATATAGGGTCTCTAGTATAGGCTGTGTAGCGATGTTCTGCATTCCAGTTGGTGAGAAGGGCGACAGTTGACTTGGTGGGTGTTATTTTAAGTCTGTGGTGAACCAGGCATTTAGTGTGTTGAGGTAGGGTTGGAGGATGTGAGTGACTGCATCAGCATTTCTGTGTGTACAGTACATGTGTCATGTCATCTTCATAGGAAGATACGTCTATTTGTGGTGCCTGGGGTGTTGGTAGGTCATACATGTATAAATTGAAAAGGGTGAGTGACAGAACAGAACCTTGGGGGACACTGTTCGTGAAATTTGTAATGTTAGATGACTAACCAACAAATGTTGATATTCTGTGTGGGTGTGTATCTGAATTGATGCCATCATAGATTCTTTGTGTGAGGTCTGTGAGAAGATCGTTGAGTGTAGTGATCTGAAACCATGTTGTGAGAATGCAAGGGAAATATGTGATGTGATTAGACTAATGATGAGGTGCTCAGTAGCTTTTGAGGGGGTGCAAAGGAGGGTAATGGGACGGTGAGATGGGGATAGTTTGGGATGATTGTTGGGTTTGGGGATAGTGATGATATGTCCATGGTTCCATATGTTGGGTATTGTGTTGTGCTAGTAGCTGTGGATTGCTATGTTAAGGCCACATTTTGAGGCAGAGTGTCTAAGCGTGCGTTCAAATGAGTGGCTAGCAGACAGCTTGGCGTGCACAAGATCTCTTGATCTTGGGCGTGCAGGCTGCCAGACTCCAGTACGTTGTCAACAGTTGTCAAGACTATTTGGTTTTGGTAAAAAAAAAAAAAAAAAAAAAAATATATATATATATATATATACATATATACAGTATTGGCGGCGGCGGATGGCGCCAAGTATACTGCGCAAAATGTTGCACCTTAGCAGGAGATTATGTGGTGGAAAATAGGATTGCAGGAGCTACTCACCAACTTTAGTACTTGATATGGTTTCCTTAATAGGACCGTTCGCATTAAGAATAAAGCTGCCACATACCATCAGATTTTTACATCTCGTTTTTTATAAAAGGTACAATGAAATTAGCTCACCACAGGCCCCCTGTTATGATATTATACCAACAACATTATTTTGATTCACTTAAGAACATAAGAGTACCTATCTATGAGCTCACATAATAATTTGTGATGTTTTTTATGTTGTTCTTTGGTGTTGGTTGTATAAGGACCAGCTTGAAGATTTATTGATTTTACATACATATTGAAGTATAATATTAACTATTTTTATAAATAAATGCTCTCATGAGTCAATAGCAAAGTGATTAATATGAAAATAAAGCATTTTTTGTCAGCGGGAGTACGAGCGTATAGAACACTGACTCTGTGGCAGTGTGCTGCCACTTTTAGAATAAACCTTCATGGGGATTGGGAGAGTGGATACAACTACAGACTGCATATATCAGGGGCCCAGGATCAATTCTATGCCAAACATTGAATATGTTTTTTCAAAGTGATCTAGCAGTTCAAGTATCCTGGGTACTCCAACACGTCAAGAAAACACCCCCTATATATATATCGTCATTATTAACTCGTGGCATATAAGGTGCCAGTACACCATGTGGACCCGAGGTGTACAAGTTTGTTACTAAAGCTGGTTGGACCACAGGGAGACGAGTGCTGGAGGTTATGGATGAGGTTTGTCTGGTGGTTTGTGAATGATATGTGTTCTGGCTCAGTGCCTATGTTGAATGACTCCTTGATAGACTACATAGAAGCAATGGGGGCCAAACCAGGAGTGGCTTAGGTCGCCCTGGCACTTTTCAAGACCCTCACAGAACTTTATACCTGTATAATGTTTTCCTATACAATTTTCTTTCTGATGTATAACTATTGTACTGTATTTTGAATGCTCAATGCAATGCCACTTCAATCTCATTTACTATCTAAAATATGTTAATATTCCATTGCATATTCCAATTAACATTCTATTTATTGTTCAGATTAACTCAAGAGTTATAAGAAAGGCAAAATAAATCACAATATTTTCAAAGGCATTGTATTACCATACTACTTATACTACAGATGGAAGTGTTCAAACTCAACAAGGTGGAATCACAGTTTACTAGATTCTTCACTGGTGTAAAGCAAAGATGTGCCATTACAAAAATTATGCATTATCAGTCTGTTTCAAAAGTTCGAAAATAAGTAAAATTTATAATTTTTCCTATCCATTTGAATGAATATAGTGCATACAGATTTGCAGTGAAGTACTTTTTCATACAAAAGTTTATAAACTACCGGTATTAGTCTTGACCTTAAATAAGTAACCATTCTTGCCAAGCCCTAATGCATGCAATCAAACATGGTGATTACCACCACTTGCCTATGTCCTACTATCTTCAGTCATTTTCATATGGTAATCACGTAACTCTAATAACTTCCCCTGCCCTGCAAAAACTGATCATTTGTTGCAATTATCTTAACTCTTATAATATGAACCCATGCTTTTTTCCCTTCTACAATTTTTAAGGTTACAGATTTTGTGTACTACCAAAATAGTTCTTCATTCACATAGATCCATAGCTTGTTCCTTCACAGAAAAATTCCCCTCAAGGAATGGACAAGGCAGAAGCATAAAAATATCTAACTTCAACTTGCTTGGATTTTATTGTGGGACTACCTATTCCCAAGGGCTATTCACTCCTGCCCCCAAGAAAACACCCGGAGGATGTTATCGTAGCAAAGGTGTTATGGGTTGTGATGAGATGATAATTATTGGGTCTGAAACAGGTATTTCCATGGATGTGTCCATTGTGTATCTGGGGCTGGCCTGATACCCAAATTGTAAATACCAGAAAGTGTGTATCCGGCATGACGATTCTTTGCATTGCTAGTATGCTCCATCTACCTACTATAAATGAGATACATTATCTACTTCATCTTTCCTCAATACTGTACACAAAAAAACAGAACTACAATTTCAGTACCTTTGAAGAGTGCTTCCTTCAGCTACCTCATACTGTTTCAGTGCAAATTTAGAAAAAACATCTTTCCTCAATACTGTACAGAACAAACAGAACTACAATTTCTCCTCAATACTGTACAGAAAAAAACAGAACCACAATTTCAGTACCTTTGAAGAGTGCTTCCTTCAGCTACCTCATATTTGTTTCAGTGCAAATTTAGAAAAAACATTGTTAGTGATGCCAAATTACAGCCCCACATAAGTTACTGTTTCCAGCAACAAATAACACTCGGCAGCAGAAAGAAGTCGGCTAAAATTATCAAACTGACCCATGGGCAGCAAGGGAAACTGGACTACTGAGGAAGGTTGTATTTTACATAGGGCACCTCTACATCTTCACCTTCCTCATCGTTGGCACAAAGCTCTAGTACCAGTGCTTTCACATGAGGCTCGATTTTTTTCTTGCTCACCTTCTTCACTACCTCAGACATCCTGCAAAAATGAAAACCATTATCAACATTTATCATATTTATATAAAAAATGAACATAAACCTGAATGAATCCTTACATCTGCTTATGCATTAATTTTTTTTTAATATCTACTTTATAATTTGGGAATGATTTCCCAAATTGACTAAATTTTTCTAAATTGACATTGTACTTCATCTTTTTACCTCTTTATTCTATTTTACTACAGTACTCTAAATTATTATACAATTAACTTCATAATACTCTGTTACATACTGTACAATTAATATGAAAACATCATATTACATGAATACTACTATACCACATGGATAGACAATCACAAATTTTTGGTACCATATAGTACTCAATAACGCTATAAGGGGGACCAAATTCTTGTGTACATGTCACACAATCTCATTATCATATATTTTTCAACTTACGGTAGAGCCATCCTCTCATTACGCTTTGCTGGTGGCATGAAGAAGGAGTATAGCATGGACACTCCCTGGCTCAGCATAGTGATCTCTAACTGATGTTTCTCTTGGAAATGTTTGATGAATTCTTCCAATGTCATTTCTCCGTCCACCTCAAACCGATCCCATAAGGTCCACTCCTTGTCATAATACTACAAAAAAAAGAAGAAAAAAAAATAAAAACAGTTGATAAGTGGCTTGCTTGTTCTGGGTGCATACTTACTGAACAGAATACATACATGCATCAGAAAAAGTTGAAGGATAGTACAGAAATACATCTTCAAATTGTCCTATTTCTATCATTGCCAATTTTTCTGTGTGCTTGTATGTATACAATATAGAAATGTATAGTCTGTTCTATATATGAAAGTATACTAAATGGATAGTCTAGTTACTACAGTGTATCAGGCAATTTCTAGTTGGAACTTGCATTTATGGACATTAATAAGAGATTTTACATCTTGCTTTATTAACTGTAGTATATAATTTTAACTCTAACACAATGTTAGAGACACCTTCCCCAAAATTTTATCCAGCTAATATCTTCCCCAAAATTTTATCCAGCTAATATGAATGCCTCACTCCCACCTACTGGTGGGTCACAGGATTTGCCAGTCAGAAGCTACTTACCTTATTGGTAGGTGCTTTGATAGGCTCAGAGAACCCAAAGAATGGCAAAGCAAGGTTGACAAATCCATTCTTGAAAAACTCCAACTTGCGATGTCCCTGCACAAGTTTGAGCAACTCAAGGCTCACAAGTCCAGACACCAGGGCAGTGGTAGTGGCAATGGCAGGGATGATCTTGCCTGCAATCAGCTTGCTCTTGTGGCGGTCGGCAGGTGGGATGTCATAATTATCTGCCCTCAGATTGGAAGCAGCTACGATGAAATCCATGTGGAAGTTTGTGTCATCATCTTTCTCAAAATCTAGTGGTGTTAATTTGAGGGTTCCAAAGCTTGATGCTGAGGGGATGACAGCCTGGAGGGTGGTAATGCGTTCTGAGTCTACCTGGTTGCTCTGTGCCTCTGCCTCAGCATCTGTCACTGCTATCTTCACCCCTGATCGAGGAACAAACTCAGGAATCTGTATTTTACTGACCAGGTCTGCAATATGCTGGCGATCACGCACCTGCTCCATTCCATAGACCTCAGCCTTCAAGTTGGCTGCAGCAGAAATATACTCCAAGTGTAACTCATTATTGTGATCAAACACAATTGGATGAGGACATCTCTTAGGACCTGACCAGAATGGCTCTCCACTAGAGGTAGTTTGATCTTTTGGGAAATTATGAAGTAATTGTACTATCTGATTATAAAACTGTTCGCCAAAGTGCTTGCGGGCCCATAATATACAGTCATTGAATGTATGTGGCCGGTCATCAACAAGAGCACGCTTAACACTGTCTAGTGTTTCAACTGGCTGAGATCCTGGAAGCTTCAGGGCTCGCTCCATAAACCTGGGGTCTATGAGGTACTGTGCTGCATTCTCTGTAGCCTGTCTGAATTCACCCTCAAACATGTCACGTGCCCACTGTAGTGTGTGTTCGATGGCATTTGGAAAATTCTTGAGGGTGCAGATGGGAATAGATTTTTCAGGTGGATCTTGTGAGGATCCATAAGACTCTGTCACATGAGGTACCACCACCTGGACATTACCCTTGGTGCCCAAGGTGCCTGATTCCAACAAGGGTTTACGGTAATAAACACACCGACGGTCCATATACAAACGTGCCTCTACATTGTCTAAAGCATTGGCCACACCATCTAGAGGTTCAAAGAATCTATCATCATAAACTTTCTCTGTCTCTGGACCAACTCTGTTTTGATGAGCAATAATGTTAACTTTAGGATTCATTTTCTTTACAGCAGCAGCAGCAGTGTCAGATTTAGGTTTCTGAACATCCCATGGACGGAAGAGAAACTGTCGGTTCAGGTTACTTTTTTCAATCAGATCCATATCAGTAACCACCAGCTTACCCCCTTCACCTGCACCCAGACCTAACATGGCAAAGTTCTTTAGAAGTTCACACCCAATGGCTCCAGCACCGACCACAAAGTACTTCTGACTACCCAGCTGCTTCTGGAAATGCCGGCCAAACACAGCAACCTGGGTGTCATACCGGTTACCACTAGGGGCGCAGGTCTCCTCAGTGAGTGAAGAAGTGTCTTCAGGAAGGCACTCAAGAGCATCAAAGTACAACCATTGTTTTATGGGAGTGAATTTACCAGAGCAAGCTTTCATCACCTCTTGGGCCACAATCCCACCAATGACAGCATCCATGGCCACTACGCTCCCAGCTGAACACTTGGCAAACTGTTTGACCAAATTCTCGTCAAATTCCTCTAACTTGGCTGGACTGGCTCCATTGACTTCCTTGAAGAGAGCCAAGAAAGTGTTGGCATCTTCCTCACTCCATGGCTTTGGTGGGGCCCCATGTTGCTTTAAATATGAGTGAAAAGTCTGAAAGGCCAGGTGCAACACTCCAGGTCGGTCAAATTTGGCAAAATCTGTAATGATAAACTCTGGAGCATTCATAGATTCTTCTAGGGACTTGAAAGACATAAGCTGAGGCATTTTCACTTGTGACACAATACCACCACGTACATAGTCCGAGTACTGGGTTGTGTTACCAATGCTGAATGTGAAGGGACCCAAAACCTAGAAAGAAAAAGTAATAATTAGACTAAACAAGTATTACATAAAATATCATACTAAAACCTATCTAGTATGTCATATTATTTTCCTACTTTGATATGCTGCTGTACTCTAACCAGTTGAGATAGAAGACTTTTGTTTGCATATTCTGGTGTGTAAAATAAAGCTTTACAAACCTCTAAGACTAAAACTAACCCAAATAACATACAAAGGCATACGCATGTATAATGCATAGATGCATGAGTATGTGTACCTCGATGTGTGCTTGCGTGTTTGTGTATATAAAACGAGTATATAAATGCACTGAAATAGACAAAAAAGGCAACATACAAGTCATTTTTGCATACAACTGTGCATGCCTGTGATACGCTAACGCATGCATGCACAATGTATGGGAGTGTTTGAAAGTGTGTTATACTAATATCCAATGGCTATAAGAGCTATAGGGTTGGCAGAGAGAGGGAGTGTTTGACAGGCCTAGAGTGATGGCATTGGCTGTAGATAACAGTGTGGGTGTGGATGTACTTTGGCCACACCCACCTACACCATAGGGGGGGGGGGGGGGGAGTCAGCCAATCACGATCAATTACAATAGTCCAAGGTTACAGTTTCCCTTTGGCACTACTGCTGTGGCTATATGTAGCCCATGCAGTTATTTATGGGCTGTTCATTTAAACGGACCATCGGCTTCAAGGCCTAAAATAGTATCGTCCGTTTAAACGGACAATAGGCATTTATGAGTTAAGTCAATAGGCTCTTAGGGGTTAACCCTCGAGTTTCTACTCATACTAAAATATTTCCTTAGTTAATTTTCATTATTCGTTGTCACTTTCTCTTACAATCACTTGCACTTTTCACCATATCAAATGTCTGTGCTAAAAGTATGAAAAATTCCAGTTTTGAGAAGTTGTTCACCATAAAGAGGTTGGCTTATTGCTAGTGTGAGGGTGATAGTTGGGTGGTAAGTTCAGTTATCACCAAAACTCATTGAGTGTATGATCAATCAACACATTACGGTAAACAAATCTTTTGTTATATTGTTGAAGTCCCTCAAGCTGTCTGGTAGAGAAGTCCAGTCTTTTATTATGTCTGTCTGCCTACTTTTGGTATTTTGGTCTCGATTAATTTCTCCGCCTACTTGGGAATTGTCTAGTTAATGATGTGTCAAATAATCTGAAACTTTTATAATACACGGTAAATTTACTGCCTCACCCCAACTCACAATCCGAATGATTCATCCAAAAATGTAAGGTTGAATATCCAGACACAAAATTTATCACTTAATGAAATTACAAATAACCAAGTGAAAATTATGCTCCACTCAACCTCACCTTGATCTTGACTGGCTTGCAACCGTTGAGTTCGGTCATGCCTTGCACCTCTGAGAATGTCACGTAGTCCCCATCCTCCAGCCCATGCCGAGATTCATCCAGACACGTCACTACACTGTTTTCCTGGTTGTAATACATAACCACAGTCAATCACACACTGGTGTAAAGGAGAATTATTACTTTCTGGAGCCATCCACATGCCATGATGCCCAGGGTGTAAAATATGGATATATATTTGACTCTACCCTCAGTCCTATAATCGCTGTTGATTTCTGAATATAGCTAATTATTATTCTAATAATTTATACCAAGATTTGGGTGAAAGAATTGTGCATAAAACTAAAATTACCATCTTTATCTCAAGCTCAAACTCTCATACATGGTAATTGGACCAACACTACAGCCAATGAATCTTATTCTCCATATAGCTTCTTTGATCATATATGAAAGCTAAAAAATTTGTAAGTTTTTTTTTGGAAATATAATGTTTCTCTAATGCAATACTTAGAGTATACATAATACATAATATATTTATAAATATAATCGGTACACAGATTTTGCCCAATGAATGGGAGTTAAAGAAGGATAAGTTGAACTTAAGGTATTTCTTCAATCTAGGATGAATTTAAATTTGAGACTGACTGGGTATTACCTCTTTAGTGATGCCAGCAACCATAGCTGAAACTGGGTTCTCTCCATTTGTGTCCACCACCTCAAAGCCCTCACCAAAGTCGCAGAATATCTGACCAAACAGTCCTTTGGTGGAGGCCACAATAAGGGCAATGTTGTTGGCATGGCAAAATGATGACACCTCCAGTTGCTCATCTAAAGTGGAGTCTGAAATGAATGTTTTATTTCAAATGCAGATCCTAGAATATTGTATGAAGAGTTCCTCCATATATCACAGCACCAGGAATTCTTTCTTACTTATCAAACAATCAAATATGAGTAAAACAAAATAACTGAAATTTCTGAATGTTGTAACTGAACTGGTCTGAGATTAGAACACCTAGTCATGCATGGTATTTAGACCCAGATATATTGTGATCCTGTACATATTTTTATTCACAATTTGCATCTCATGGTTGCTAATTGTAAAGGATTTGTTACCACCATTAGTGTGGTTATGTGCATTTAATGCAAATGTGTGCATAAAATATGTAAATATGCTTGTTATTAACATATATACAGTAAAGTCTCACATCTCGCCACTAATAGTGCATTTGAAAGACGACATACTGTACCTCTAATAATTTACGTGTAGCTAGATTATTACATAAGTTATGCATTTTTATATTACACCATTAAACTCTACATTAAATTTGGAACCTAAAAACACTCTCCAAAACATAATACAGACCAAAGAAAAAATATTACAGCGAGTTTAAGTCAGAATACGGCTTGGAAATCTTTATACCACTTTTTACATTGAAGTACTTTTTGCTTCATAGTTAGTATTTATATATAAATATAACATTCATTCTCATACAAAATTTTCTTATGAATATGACAATAACATCAGATTTTAGATAAATATAAATATAAGAGAGATACGAAACGTTTAATGAGAAACTGTCATTCCCGAGTTCAACAAAGATTACGTAAAATTAAGCTACTTATTTTATTTAACATTATATCTTTCCTACTAACAGATTATTTTATATGTTAATAAATAGAGTGTGGTTTGCCATACATGTTATGGTCAAGCGATACGGACAAGCTCTACTCCCATTCTCGGAGGTAAAACAACATCTTCAAAACGGTCAAAGCAAAGTGGCTTTTTGGCAGGAAGAAGAGTTGTTTTGTAATTACAATATTTTCTACATGTTTTCTTAAAATAACTTTCATATCTACACCAAAATAATTTGTTTCTTATGACATTTTATTCATGGTGCTTTCTGCATACACAACCCATCAGTGTGGGGTGGCCGTCTCACTAACAATTACCATCGTTCCAATGTTTTCTGTTTATGCGTGGGAGATGCTGCCGACTACGAATGCGGCGTTTTCATGCCATCGCAATTGCGAAAGGACTAGGAATATGGCCCTCTATGCTGTTGTCATATCTGTGGTGAAGGTGGTCAGGTCACCCCACCTGGGTCTCAGGTTACTACCCCATGGTAGGTAGGAAAAGGGTGACAAAGGAGGGGAGGGAGGATGTCTATAGGTGCAGTCCAACACTCGAGACGTTCATTCGTGAATCGATACTCGTAAATATTTTACATGTCAGATATGTACTATTGAACATTGTTTTCAAAGTTTTGTATATAATCAATTATATATCGTTGTGTGTGTTCGTTTTTTTCACATTACAGTAACAAAGAAATATAAAAAATAAATTCCAACATTGACAACACTTCTGAGATGAATTGTAAATCACCCCACATGTGTTTGACATCAAATCCCAGGTGTACAGTAACTCTCACACTCTGACCCCAGCAGAGTAGAGACAAGGCAACACTGTAGAGTTGGAAGGTTACCGCCCAAACTAGCTTCATATTTGCATCTGACTATAGGCATTGCATTTATTTCTTTGTCTATTAGTTTCCATATTTCAAATTAAATTTCACTACCCCTTAGAAATAAATAAAATGGGAAATGTTGAAAATTAAGAATTATATCGCAATAAATGTCTCAGATATACAAACGAATGTTATGTAATCAAACATAAAAGGTTCTAATAATGAATATCCCAATCAGTACACCAGATATGCCATCATAGATTTTTTTTTTAAATCTATTTTTCAGGGTTGATAAGGGTTATGAGTGCAAGGGTAAAGGAATGCAAGAGGTGGTAAAGATTAGGAACATACCCGTGAGCACAACCACTCGGAAAGCCTTCAGGATATCCTGGTTAAGTGGAGCTGTAGATGTAGACACGGGAACATAGGTGTTTAGTTCAGCCAGGCGTTGGTGACAGGTAGTAGCACGGTTGCTGCCCACATCTGACTCGGTCAGGAAGAACTGTGTGCTCAGATCACTGACCTGGGCATTTTTTGTATCGTGTAGTGTCACAGACTTCACACCTCCCAGGATCACATTCTTGGCAATCTAGCAGAGTAAAACAATATAAATATGCAATTATTTTACATAAATTATGGATACTTCAAATCAATTAATTTCAATTCCATTCACAGCATCCAGTAGATTTAGTACAACTAGTTTCACCATAAAGAAATTGAACTACCTGCTGACAGAGCACTACATGTATTTGTTTTCTGTTTCCCATTCCTATGGAGAACTGTCAATTTAATCAACAATTTCAACCTCCAAAGGGAATTGTGTAGCATTGTATAATGTGAATATTCTTGGAATGATATACATGTGAAATAATGAAGGTAAGTATTTTCATGATGACTGTGTATTGTTCCAAAGCATCTAGTATACAATAAAATTTATCATAACAGTAACTCTACCACCCTAATCTTTATTGATCTTCCTTCTCACATACTGTACTGTTATACAGATATACAATATATATTCATCTTTGGTACTAACCTTTAAACAATGTGGTAGCTTCACTTTAATCAATTGGTGTACAGTACCTCACTTTTACTTCGGACAACAAAATGATGAAGAGACCACTATAATACTATCATCATACTGTATTACCAAACCAACATGCTGTGTGATCATATTGGATATCTAACCTTCCAAAGTCATCCATATGCAATGGGCATTTGAAAGCAATACCTCTTAAAGTGGACATCTTTGGAGTGTGGTACAGTGGACTCTCCAATAACGCGGTTTTGATTAACGCGTTTTTGATTCAACGCGGTATAATATATAGGGGGGATATGATTAAATAACATTATTTGTTCGATTTAACGCGGCCACGCTCACCCGCTTACCCACACTACTTTTGGCGGGAAGCAGGGTGAGCTGCTCAGGCCCGCTCTCTGACCAAACAGACACAACTTGATCAATTCTTTAAAAGGAAGACAGATGTGGTGTCAGAGGAAGGTAACACGAGTGTGGAAGGAGAGCGAGGAGGTGTGGAGGGAGAGTGGGGTGTGGAGGGAGAGCGGAGTGAGGAAGGAGAGCGGGATGTGGAGGAAACACAGAGTGAGGAGGGAGAGCGGGGTAGGGAGGGAGAGCGGAATGAGGAAGGAGAGCGGGATGTGGAGGAAACACAGAGTGAGAAGGGAGAGAGGGGTGGGGAGGGAGAGAGGGGTGGGGAGGGAGAGCGGGGTGAGTAGGCAGACTGGAGTGACGAGTGTTAAATGTGAAGGAAAGTGTACCGTTACTTTACAAATATAAATAAAACGAGAATGTGGGTTTTTGTTGTTTGAGTCACCAACTACATACTTTAGTTTGACTCTACTATTCATACATTAGAGTAACAAAATCCCCAAAAGGTAGACTTTTGCATTGTCCAGGAACGCAACCCCCACTATTACCATTGTTTCCTATGGGGAAATTAAGTTTAAATAACGCGTTTTTTAATAACGCGACGTCTCCAGGAACGTAACTACCGCGTTATTGGAGAGTCCACTGTATTTACAAGTTTGTAGTTGCATCATATTTGTAGTCCATTTTCTGGTATTGGAACTACAGAAATAAACAACAATCACTGAAAAATTACTGTAAGATGATAAGATTACAATATAGTACAGTACATGCAAACCTCACTAATGCACTCACCTCAACACCAAGTCCACCAAGGCCCGAGATGAGGACGTCCGATGAGGCCATCCGTCGCATAGCATCGTGACCCAACACATACAGTTGGCGCGAGTACAGAGACTCGTCAATGTCTTGCCCGGAGCCATTTGCAGCCATGGTCTACAATAAAAAATGTACTGGTTTTAGATACTGTCCATGGAAAAATCAAAGTGCAACCCACAGTACAGTAAAAGAAGTTAAAAATTATTTATGCTCTTAATATAGTACAGTACTGCATCATCATCAACATTGTTAACATCAGTCACAATTGCTTCCTATTGGATTGGGTGCCTGAACTATTCAGTCATTCAGAAAGATGTATTGTATGGTAATCCTAAATACTGCAATTCAGTAAAACTAATCCTTGAATGAACTTCTATTCCACTGCCCATCAAATTCAAACTGCTTGAATTTTGCCATGAGAATAATGTAGTGTAAAACTTCAATTACATCAGGAGTATAAAAATTTGTAAATGTGACCAGGTCTTGTAAGAATGCATCAATTTAGTAAACCCACATTTTCCGAAACAAAGCTTTGTACATAAAAAAATAATATTTATATATTTTCAAGATTGAATGTCACTTTGTCTTTCAATTTTTTAATCAATATAAATGAAAGTATTGTAAAATATTTTGAGCCAGTAACAAAAAATATATAGTACTATCAACAATGTTATTAAATGTTGAACTGACAACAATCCAAACACTGTTACTCAATCAACGGTGTCACAATAAATTTCTAATGTCTCGTACTTAAACCCATATTGTACCCAGCAGGCATTCTATTCAAATTAAGCATGGTACTCAGATGTACTGTACAAGTATAGTACTTACTATAACTTATAACTTTCAGAAAACCTGTATAAATTTTTTACCAATATTTATATCGTATCAATAGGCTACTTGTAATATATTTTCCTTATAATAATATAGTGGGCTACAGTAGTGTTGGAAAATACAAAGCAGTATGGTAAGGTCTACAAAGAATGTTCCAGTTACAACCAGACAGCTACAGTTAGCAATAATGTGAAAGACAGTTGTGTCACTGTATTTAATTAAAGCAGATTAATACTGTGCTGTGATGTATTTCTGCAACAGAGAACCAGTAGTGCAGATAATGTGTGGTGGGACAGACTATAACCTCCTCATGACATTACAGTGTGCACTTCACAACACTCATATGGAAACAAAATTCTTCTGTGTTTTCATAAAGCAGAAACCTGTACAGAATCCTACCGAGGGTGTTAACAAAAAAAAAATGAATAACGGAAATATTTGCTGCAAAAAAATTATACACACATTTCATATACTGTATAGGCATGTAGTGTTTATATAATATTTACCGACTAAAACTCAAGTATAATATTACCCACACATTTAATTTAAGAACAATGCTTTAAGTATCATTGAAAAATTTGCATTTGTTTCTGACCGAGTACATGATTCAGGATCACAAGCCTCTAAAGTGTTCCCACCATAGTGATAGTGAGAGACAGTAACTGAATTTTGGTGGCAGCAATTATTTTTCCCTCGAGTGTACATTACATTACACAGTACTGTACTGTACTGGATTTTATTTTGCAATACACTTAGTAAACTTTCAATGGGTATCAATTACTAACAGAAATAATCTTATCTTACGCTATGGCAGCACAGTAATACTTTAACCAGACAATAATACAGCACACCACGAGAAGCTAAATGAATCATTTTTCTTCATATAATAAGCTTTCAAAAGTTATTTACATTTGATTTCCAAGCATGATAGAACACAGCATTGTTCATCAAGTTCCCCATGATGGATTCAGTGGGAGGTGATTTAATGTCAAGATCCAGTGAGCATCTTCAAAACTGTTCTCAGTTAGACTACTTTCTTTTTCATGACCACTGATGTCAATTAGGTTAGATCATGTATGGGCTGGTCAGGTCTGGTTTGGGTAGGTTTAGGGTGGGTAGGTTTAGGGTGGGTAGGTTGGTGTGGGCTGTTCCATCATATCAGGGAAAGACAACATGAGCAAAACCGTCCTGAGATAAACGTAGCACATGAATCTCAAACTGAGAACAAGTCGAGAATACACATCCATCATAACCAGACTGAAACAAACACGATAATGCCATGCAGCCACAGGAAGGTAAGAATGCAGGGTTACTCAACCACAGGATGAAGCTGCCAATGCTGCTTCTTTTCTTCATGATCCTCCTCATACATTTGAGAGCAAGGTGATGACATTTGAGAGTCAGGATATGGCTTTAGGGAGTCAGGGACTGTTTTTTGGGAACTGGGAAACGGCTTGAAGTCAATGGAGAGGAAGTCTGAATGAGAGAGTGGGTAGGAGCGTTTGGGATAAGGGTAGTCAAGGATGTCATCAGCTGTTGCCTTAGTACTGCAGCACGAGCCCATGTCCCTGGCCCACGCCCACTGTCACCCAGACACCTTGTACTCATGCCCTACACCCACCACACACTAACATCCTGTAAGATAAAATTACCTGCTCATTCCTCATCATAGTATAATACTGTACTTGGTTTTCCACCATCTATTATTATGATATACAGTCTGTTAATGATGCACGTACCCAACCCTCGCTCAGTTATTCGTTTTAGCTGGTAAAATATAGAGTAGTAAGCAGGGTTATCTTACAGTGATTGTTATTGGTTGATCTCATATCTGCTGTAAGATACCCCTGCTTTCTACTCTAGATTTTACCAGCTAAAACTGTGAGTAACTGAACAAGGGTGGGGTACGTGCATCATTGACAGAATGTACAACTGCAGGGAACCGAGCATAACCAATTGTTTTAAATATACCACACACATGCCATAACACAAGCAAATACTGTATAATGATATCCATAGTTCAACAAAAAATTTCCTTGGTGGTCCTATCATCATAAGCCTAATTTTCATGTTGATTGGGGTCCTCTTGCTCATAACTCCTACAAACCACAGACCTATACAGGGGTACCAGATAGCCTTCTCAAGGCCTTGTTCCTTAAACTTGGCCGTAATTCATACCGTCTGCCATATGTTTATATATGGTCAAACTTATTTGTCTGATTTATGAAGAATGACCTTTACTTTTGGTTGTGAGGCTTGATGTACAGTACACTGTTTAATGTTGGTATATATTATGGCCACTTGTTTGAGGATTCAGCAAATGAGGAAGATTTTAGTTGCTTTTATTTATATACAAAAAGTAGTAAAAGGAAAATTGTGGAGTTGCCAAATCTGCAAGAGAAACGAATGTTACTGAAAGTGAACTAAAAAATATGTAGCTGTTGATGGTGAAGCACCAGTGATAGTTATGCCCAGTTCTGATGAAATCCTTGATCATGTAATGAAATGCGACAAAGGATTTGTTCAAGATGAGGAAAGTGATGGCACCAGAAAGTATTTTGTGTACTAAGTATTTCTGAACAACCATTTAAGTCTCACTTGCATTTTGCCAGCAGCACAGTTTTTATTACTGCAGGAAACTTTGCACCTGCAAATAATGCACAGCAAGCTTTTACATGAGTATCACAGGACACTTAAGCAGCATGACACACATGTTCTATTTCAGAAGGTACTGGGTCATTAGCCTGTGACCCTTTAAACACAAAATGCTCTGCCTTTGATCATATTTCTAAATCAACACTGGCTGCCTCATCTTAACCCCTCCGCGACGGGATAACTATGGATAGCCATTTTGTCAGTCCAGGGCTAGTCTTACTTTCCCTACTGCCTGTCCGGGCACTTTTGGCCGATTTTTCCAAAATCGCTCTATTCCATTTACTCTGTACGTCTAAACTACGATACTAAACAACTTAAATTTGGTCTTGTTAGGGTACTTTCTCGTGTGAGCGAGGCTGCGTTCCCTTAGGTGGAGTGGCTCTGACGACAACTGAACGTGGCCCGCGCGGGTGGCAGTCAGTGTTGTAAGTAAGCATGGCGCAACACAGAATCGGACACGCACGAGAAATCTAATCCACATCCATCCATGTTTACAGTCAGTAACACATTGACTGACGATGGTGATTTGTAGGGATGGTGGTGAGGTATAGCCAAGTAAAAAAAAAACCGCCAAATTGGGCTCGCAAATGCCGACATTTGCAATAGCGGTGCTTCATCCCGCCCGGTCACCACATAGCAGTAGCGTACGACACGATCCGGGCGCTTCTTGGGGCCGTCTATGACCGCAATCCGGCCATTAAGGGTTAATGAGCCTGAAATGAGCAGTAGCTCATTACATGTAATGACCACTGCAACCTCTCATAGCACTGAAGTGTCTTCACCTTTCTGGAGTGATTAGACCACACCCAACTCAAATTAAATATAATTACCAGTACAGTACCAAATTACTTGTATGCTAAACAGAGGTAGAAACAAGAATACCTTACCCTAGACTGACTAAGTGTGAACTACTACACTATAAATGATGAGGCAAAAGCAGGCTCTCTCCAAGATACTGGTGCCTTATCTAGGCATCTAATCACACATCGATAATATCTATGTGGAATTCGCCTTATCTCTATGGCAGGCTGTTCAGTATAAACTGTCAATTTTAATAGGACCGTTCGCATTAAGCGTGGATCTAAAGGTTGACACCAAATACCTCCAGATTTTTTAATTTATAATTTTATATTGGGTACATCAAAAATCTGCATATAGACCCTTCTTCGTTATAATAATGTATTTATACCGTAATTATCTTAATATTCAAGTAAGCATCTTAGAGTGCATATTAATGAGCTAGCAATATAGTTTGTGATGTTTTAATGTGTTGAATCAATATTGGTGTGTGTGCCTCAATGGATAAACATTCATCGATTTTACATATACATATGAATATTTCTTGATTTTTAATGTAATATAAATATTCCAAGTGACCACCAACAAAGGTAATAACAGAAAATTAAATTATTTCAGCAGATATTTGCTGCCTGCAGTACGACATGCTTAACAATCAAAACAATAACAAACACACCAACCAAGTGATGTATGTTTACTCATACTAGTATCGGCTTGGTGGTGGTGACTGTTTCTGCTGGGAATGTTTTGATCTCGTGTGATTTATTACAATCGACAAAGAAGGCTTCAATACAAGATGGAGATGGAGATACAATACTCAATCTGATGTTTGTTGATATTCGTTCATATGCTAGCCAGCCTCGAGAGCAGCAGAGACAGTACGGGGTACTGACTATAGCTTTTCAGCCATTAAACTGGCAAGAAACCAACACTAAATTATTCTGTTTCATTCCACTGCCGATAAACTGGATCATTTGACTTCATAGTGATATCAATGGAACTGCTATGGTGTGTGTTCATATAAATACTAATTCTAATATAGTTTTTGAATCATAATTATCGTTTGTTACCCTATATAAAATACATACATTCCTCGCGATGGTTATGGTGGTTGGAATATTTTTATACAAGCACATATACACAAACTACCTCTTTTAACAAAAATATTTTATACTAATATCAATGAATATTTGCCTTAAAGATAGTTAAATATCTCCGAATATAACATTGAAACCTCTCTTCACCGAGTCAGTGTTCTATACGCTCGTACTCCCGCTGACAAAATGTGCTTTATTTTCATATTAATCACTTTGCTATTGACTCATGAGAGCATTTATTTATAAAAAATAGTTAATATTATACTTCAATATGTATGTAAAATCAATAAATCTTCAAGCTGGGCCTTATACAACCAACCAAAGAACAACATAAAAAACATAATAAATTATTATGTGAGCTCATAGATAGGTACGCTTATGTTCTTAAGTGAATCAAAATAATGTTGTTAGTATAATATCATAACAGGGGGCCTGTGGTGAGCTAATTTCATTGTACCTTTTATAAAAAACGAAATGTAAAAAATTGGTGGTATGTGGAAGCTTTTTTCTTAATGCGAACGGTCCTATTAGTCATATGAAGTATTGCTAGTCACTAAGGATATGGACCTCTGAAACACTCCCTATATGACAGGCATGGGTCACTCAGGGTTGAGGGGATTTACGTCAAGTATTATTATAAGATATTACATTTTCCACCATCGTTATCATCATAGAACCACCATCACAAAATCATTAAAAATATCAAACAATAATACCCTTCTCACTATCTTTACCATCTCTATCTCTATTACCATGTCCTCAAAAATCCCACTAGATCCAAAAGAGTAGTATAACATGCAGCTGTTCAGAGTTGAGAGAACATCCATCAAACTCTGCAGAAGTGTTAGGGGGGATTAGCTAGAAACCTTATGGGAATGTAAGTTGAGAGTAACAACATTTATTTTCTAGGCTTCACAACAAAGACATAACTTCATATGTTGTTTCTTGTTGTTTTTGGTACTAGCCTACAGATTACACTATCCTCAATCTGGTGTTACCAAGATATAATTATTATTTAGTTCTCAACAAGAGCATTCTAAGACCTTAAACCACAGCCAACGATAATTCCTCCAATGGTTGTGAAAGTCTAAATAAACACCTAGCAATAATTAATCTTCTTTAACTCTGAAGTAAAAAATATAATAATAATACAGTAATTCTGAATCAACTTAAATAATAAGTCAAGAAAATAAAAAAATATTATAGAAATAATCATGAACGCACACACACACTTTCACAGCATCTCACTCATGCACACAGCACACGCAAATGACACGTCAAGCAGTTATAAAGATGCATGACGTGAAAATGTCCGCAAGAATAATTCCACAAGTGGCAACAAGTATACTCGCGAGACTCAAGTAGGCTAACTAGGTTAGTTAAGGGGAGAGACAAGGTGGAAGAAAAAATAGTGTGAGGGAGTGGTCAGGGAGCCCGGCAGTCTGGTGGGATCAATGTTACTGCACTCCACGACCACCACACCCACTCTTCCACCACTACTACTGCAGCTGCTCCACCCTGCCACACCCCTCCCCGCCTATAAATCACACACACAATGCTATACATAGAATATTCTTACCCCTGTACCTTCCCCCATACTTGTATCTTACGGAATTTAAACACTTCAAAATCACGCTAAATATAAATGCACACATCCCACAGCCTCTTCTTAAAGTTATCTGGCCCCAACCTTCTCTTCCGCCTGACAAATCTAATACAGTAACTTCTTCCTTGCCGAATATCTTCGCGCCACACAAAATTTCGCGAGATAAACGGTGACAAAATCCAAGATCAAGAGAGAGATCTTGGCAAAAACAACCTTTCCATATTCTCGTATCCGATGACTAAGGACGTTAATTAAAATAAATTAATATATTTACAACGTATAAGTAATATCACAATACGTTTAAGATGAATGCTATAGACCTATGAACAATTTAATGTGCCCATTATGTATCAGGTCTACATCGGGTTTGGCGTAGAAAAAACTGTATTCTATACGAAACAATTCATATTCAGTTGAGAAACCACAGTATTCCAGTATAGATAGTGCAATGAACATTCGCCTAACAAAATTGGAATGAATTATTGAACTCGCTAATCAGGAAGTAATTACTGATGAGAATTTATGAGCATTGGTATAATCAATGTAGTGGAGGTAAATTTATATATACTTGCTGAAATATATGTTATGACTTGCAGGTCCATTATAAATATATAAGAAACAAAATATTGTTGAGACAACCTGCACACATGGTCATTTTGTTCGTGTGTATTTTGTACTTTATTGGGGGAAGGGTGAATACACACGAAAAGAAACAGACTCGCAAAGTATTGTACTGCCATGGACACTACCCGAATGATATTGCGTTCAAGCAAATCCCTTATCGACCATCCAAGGACACCAAGGCTGAAGACCCTGACAAACACACACACACTATTTTATTCACAAAGATGGTTACGTAATGTGACAATAATATCGACCAAAGACGCAGGTGATGGATGAGGAGGCGGGCGTGGACACCCTTAGTGGGAAGGCAAAATGATGAACGTATGAGGGGATAAGAGAAAGGAAAGGAATTAAATTAGAGATGCAAGGAGAGTTATTATATGAGATCTGGAGGGACAGCGGTGTCAACAAATGCACAAATGAAATAGTGGCAAAAAAGAATAGAGAATGGTACAATCAAATCCCACACGCTTTTAGTAAAATGGATACTAAATTCTTACATAATATTCTTTTGGACTTTAAGAGAGCCTGACGAGAATACGGTAAAGAACTGGAGAGACCTGTGGAGTTACGTCATTAATATAACAATCTTGTTCTTGTTAAAAAAAACATATTTCAATAAAACTTCCAAATCCGGAACTCCCCCAAAATATAATCACTTATTGCCCAAGTAATAATTTTGTAAAATATGCATACACATCTTTTTTGCGGATGCACACAGTTCATCCACCCCCCGTTCATTTCTACATTCAATACGCCGCCTTATTATCATAATTTTCTTTACTCTCTTACTCATTCCTTACACAAACTTCCCTTTTTCCATAAATCCATTAACTTTCTTATTATCGCCCTAAATCTTATCGATAGGATACTACACGATAAAATCCTGGCCGTTAACTAATTTCAGTAAGATACAAATTATATTCACTAGTGCTTACGACTGCAGTGGATAGACATGTTTAATAATAATAAATATTAAACCTTATTTGCTTTACACCACTGCATGTCCAGGACTGGAAAGTTTAATGGTCGTATGTAGGAACATTCATGGTGTTGATGGCGTGCAAGCTACCGGTACGATGGATATTTAGTATGTCTATGGAGTCATCGTACCGGTACAACACCATGAATGTTCTTGCATACGGCCCTTTAAGTTACACAAACGGAAGGATGGAGCAAATGTACCCTGAGTGGCGTCGTCACTCTGGTCTCGGATAGGTTGAAAAGCGCTTAGTGTTGTGTTTAATCACCATAACTACGCCTCGGTGCTACACGAATAACAAGAACAAGAACAATAATTACGATAAAACCTAGAGCTCTCGGCTTAGGCCGGAGCTAAAAACAGCGTAATATATTTGCCGTCAATAATCAAAACATCGACTGTCTCCTCTAAATATAGAATCAGGAGTGGTGAGACGGTTGTGGAAATGATCAATATGACTTAATTCTTGTATTTCGTGGCATTTCGTTCGAGCATACTCCTGCACATGAATCTTTTGTAACGATTGTATGTTCTAGAAAATGTAAAGAATAAAATAACGATAGGGTAACGAGGTACGCTATATCATCCGGTTTATAGGGAAATTGATATCCGAACAGTTTAATGAAAATAATGTTTACACCTCACAGCCACTATTATATATAAATGACTACTAATTATTAACACCGTAGTTCCCTGCATATCGTCAATCTGGTCAGAGGTAAATCAGGTAATGTTTGTCAGTGCGTGATAAGTGAAGAAAAGCGACGTGGTGGGTGCGAGGCGGTGCATGGACAGACAGACCGGCGATCCACCTCCAATCACCAGGCACTATACTATTGCACTAGGGCCTGGTCCACCTGCCCAAGGGTTGCCAGCCAGCCAGCCAGGTCGGTCGGTCGTTGTGTTGACGCGGAATACAACACCAAAACTATAACTGAATTTGTACGCCAACTATCAACTCAATATTGATTCCTTAAGGATATTGTTTTCGACATAATAAAGGTAAGGAGTATGCAACGTTGGAAAATATATATAATTTGTATTCATAAAACCATAAAAGGACTAACTTCCCTTAATATAATAAATCAATGAAGCTGTAATTGTGCATTAATTTTACTGTTAACTGGTAATACTGTGTCACTCGACATGTATAATACAATCAACCCTCTATCCGCAAATAACTTTAATCTAGGCCCATTGATTAACCGCGCCAGGCCTAAATTTAGACCCGATTCATAAGTATGCATGTTAACCTCGCACTTTTGGATACTGCTCACATTTACTATCTATTTCTCTTTTTAATTTTTTAGTAGAGGCCTTACCATCGCAACAACTCGCCTGTTTTCACAATAACTTACAACTCACCGACAGTGATTAGATATATTTGGTATACTTTAGCAGTACTGTACCTCTCTTTCTCCCTCCTCCATAAATTTCAATACTTCACTATCATACAGTTGAGATTATGACATTGGACCGTGACTGTACAAACTTCTACATTAAATCATGCTAACACCAATGACCTAGTTACTAGAACATTTTTGTGCATGAGTATCTCCATTCAAATACACATTCATAAAATTTATTTTCCAAATTGTATGTGTGTCGTCGGAAGAGATCCAGAATCCACATATCTTGCAAATTCAGATGACAAATTGAGTGAGGAAGGGGGAAGTGCTTTTCTTTTTAGCCAAGTACAAAACAATAGACGAAGAAATATCTGACTATAGCTTGAGGAGCATCGACCTACAGCCTTGAGGGAAGTGATAAATCAATGACCGACCACCACCACCACCACCTTGCCTAGAGCGTGAGGACATACTAATCTCATCGTGTCGTCAACATCATCCATCCTCCCGTCTTTTCATTATTTCTTCAGTCACTCCCTTTCTATCATTACATACAGCATAAAATGGTGTAATGACGTAAGAAAAATAATCAGAAAAGATAGGGGGAAGCTTTTAAGGTGGAGTTGCGGAGGTGGAAGTGGAGGTATGGAGCTGTCAAGTGGAAGTGAGGGACGGGGAATTATTGTTGTTGGAGGTGGCATGCAGGTGGAAGGTGGTGGAGGTGCCATGTGGGTAGGTGGAAAGGTTGGAGTGGTGGAGGCATGGAGGTGTCAGGTGGGTGGATGAGAGGGACGGAGTGGTGGAGGCATGGAGGTGACAGGTAGGTGGATGAGAGGGACGGAGTGGTGGAGGTATGGAGGTGACAGGTAGGTGGATGGGGGGACGGGATAGTGGAGGTATGGAGTTGGTAGGTGGGAGAATGGGAGGGACATGGTGGAGGTTTGGAGGTGACAGGTGGGTTGGCGAGTGGATGGGAGGGACGGGGTGGTGGAGGTATGGAGGTGACAGGCAGGGGACGGGGTGTTGTTGTCCCTGAGCTGTAGTTAATATCGATCATAATGCTGGTGGTGCAAGTGGAGGTCGCCGCCGCCGCCGCCAACGTCACCACTACCACCGCTTCATTACATATATCCCAGACCTAAGTTCACCACCTTCCACGTAAACGCCTAAACCAATAACCACATTAGGGAGGGTTATAAACTTTAGATACATTAGAGCGTCTTGATTACCCTAATGTACCGTATACCAGGAAACAGATCTAGGTTAACAAAAATAATGGTGGCCTATCAAGGAGGCCGAGGTCCTGGGAACGGCTTCGGTCACCCGGGCATTTACCACTTGCATAGTACTATCCCATTAACCCCTAACACCACACAACTTCTTAATATCACGCCAACCCCTCCACCATTTCACAATTGCCTCACAACGCTTCACCATGACCACTATAATAACACTATCGCTTCTTCCAACACTCACACCAACTTACCACATACCCTCCCCACTTCCACCACTATAACACATCCCTGTCATTACATCACACTCCAGTACATTACACCTCACTATCTATCTATCTATCTATCTATCTATATATATATCAAGGCCGTCTTCCACTGCCAGCACTAATATTAATGCAATGCAGGAGTGTAATTAAATGTAAGGTCACAAGGCAGTTATTTTCAAGGCACTTCATTCTACTGCCTTCCAACCTCAACTCTTGAAAAGAAAGATCTAACCTATCCTATACTGTGAAGGGGAGGGGTTCCTGTAGAGTGAATAAAGACTAGCGAGACTAGTCGTGGTTTACCGTTTGTGCCATCTAAAGTAAAAGACATGGCAGAAGAAAATAAAGGGGACGAAAGTTAGCAAGAGATTTTAAAATACGGTACCCCATGCAATATTCATCTTCAATCAAACCAGCTAACATCTATCATACTTTTCCTCCATTGTCCTCTTCCGCTATACAACCTCCGTTTAACATTCCCTTAAGAGGGTAGTGTACAGTGTTGATAAATCTGGAGTAACTTATTCCTCTAAAGTCTAAACTATTCCAAGCAACATGCCACCATTATTTTTGTTAATCTGGTTCTGTTTCCTGGCATACTTTGGAGAAATCAAGGCGCTCTGATGTTCCTAGTGTCATATCCCTTCAAGTGTCACTCTTATCGTCCTTCATTCCTTCCTTATCATCTTTCTTTCCTCATACTTCTCTCTCCTTTGGCAATGCCGCTTCCCTATGTATCCCCTCCCTCCCTTGCTCTGAACCAGCTTGGTGGCCGAGGTGGTTGACAGCATGATAGCAACAACAGCGTCATAAGGCCTACCCCACGTATTTAGTTACTTAAAGGGGATATGAGAGAGAGAGAGAGAGAGAGAGAGAGAGAGAGAGAGAGAGAGAGAGAGAGAGAGAGAGAGAGAGAGAGAGAGAGAGAGAGAGAGAGAGAGAGAGAGAGAGAGAGAGAGAGAGAGAGAGAGAGAGAGAGAGAGAGAGAGAGAGAGAGAGAGAGAGAGAGAGAGAGAGAGAGAGAGAGAGAGAGAGAAGAGAGAGAGAGAGAAGAGAGAGAGAGTGTGTGTGTGTGTGTGAGTGGGGAAGCGAGGAAAAGAGAACGATAAGGGTGAAGTGAACTAAAAATAGGTGGAGAGTGGGAAGGAGACAAGAGGGTGGATTCAGAAGGGAAGGGGATGATAAAGGAGGGAAATGTTAGTACAAGACATAAGATAGGGTTTCCACTTCGTTATTACTCATAGATTATATTATCAGTAACGTAGGTTTCAACACGTGTTCACCAAAGAGACAAACGTACTGCCTGCACATACAATTTACAATTTCACCACAAAGCCCGAATTGATGAAACGTGTTTCTCGGAGAACAAAATACATACGCTCAGCAATGCCGGCAGTTCCCGTTGCAGATGATAGTTATACATGCACGGCATTTCATGCAGAAATTAACTTTCAATATTATTCAAGGATAATCATGACACAAAAGATAATAACCCTTACGTAATAACAGAGTTAATGTTTTACGATATACTTACAGCACGCACACATATACAACACAAGGCAGTTATAATTATGACAACATTATCTACCGTATCTGTGTTCTCATCTAATGTTACCCTCAGTATAAACACTGTCAAAGTATGACATTTTGATACCCTACCATTTACTATTATTTCATTAGATTTAATATGCAATAATTCTTGTATAACAGTAGTTTTCAGATATTTCATTCCTAAATAGGCTACGGATTTGGAGAATGTTTTAACCACAATGTTTTAACTATGAGGACAACACGGTTTTATTCTTGGCGTGCACGAGAGAGAGAGGGGAACTTAGAACAGGGTGGTATTGGAACAAGGGAAAGGTGAAGAGGATGTAGTGCGTGCTGGCAACCACTATTTTGTGCTTTGTGATGATGAGTGGGTGATGGAGGTGGGTGGTGGTGCGGTGGAGTGTTGTGAGTGATGTAAAGGGCAGCAACGGTGATGGCAATGCATGGGGGAGATGTAAATAGCTGCAACGTTGGTGGTGATGGTGGCAATGCATGGGGGAGTGTAAGTGTGTATCAGTGATGATAAACTAATGTTGTGGTGTTGTCGGTGGTGATTGTGAGAGTTTGTGTCCCGGATTTGTTGTTGTAGAGAAATTGTGACGTATCATACATAGAATAATATATTGCGGTCCTGAATGGTAACAAGGTGTTAAGAGAATGGAAGAGGGTAAAATGGATGGATCAGCATAATGGTGGTTGTGGGGTATAAACGGGTACAAGATAGTATTGAAGAAAATGATGGTGCACAATTGAAGGAGATTGGTGGTGGTCAGTAAAGAAACAAACGTTTTGACTTACGTGGTGTACCAGTGGCGAACCTGCGTGGAAGGGAAAACAGTGGAGAAAAAGAAAGAAGAGATGAACACAATAATACAATGAAAGAAAACAGGAAAAATATGAAAATGTGTTTTCCTGGGTAACCTATACTAAGAATTTTCTAACAAGATAAACAAATTATTATCCTCGTAATAAAATTAGTATGAAACGACGAATGTAAACAAGGCACTAGGCAATACAAAATCCTTGAGTGGCGCGTTCTGGCTCTCATGACTGCTTATTTAACTAAACAACAAGATCCGTTCTTCAACACTATCCATTTGTTAGAAGCTCGGTAGCGAACTTCAATCACATCTGGGGTAGAATAGTAATGATTCAATATTGACACACACACACAAGGTACGAAAAAGATATGGGAGACTACAAGAGGGACTGAGACTTGGAAAGATGAAGGTCTGGGGAAAGGACTGTTGACTGAGGGAAGGAGGAAATCAGGGAGTGACAGTGTAGGTACCGTTGTCCCACGTCAACTCCAGTCCACGCCACACCTTGCCAACCAGTCCCTCCTTCCATCTGACTCTATGCTTACCATTCATACTAATCCCATACAGTATTGTCGTTCTTAATAAGTCAATTAACATTTTCTACACTATCTGTGCACACCTATAATCATATAACCACATGACTACAATCCATACTGATTTTCTTTAGTCAATGCACTATGCAATTTTATATATACATCCTCGATGCAAATATTGACAGTGAAACACAAAAACTAATATAACTAGTACCTCTCACCACCACTACCTGACGTCACCGCTCTAATAGATCTCCCATCAGCGCCACCTGCAACTGTGCAACAATTACCCTCAACATCATCTGACCTCCCAATAAACACACACACACACGTAGTCACAGTCCAATTACCCTACCGAGACGTGGGGTGATTCATGACTTGAGTAGGCTAAGTGTTCATGTTAGCATCTCTGTGCAAATGGATGTACTGTACCAGTGCAGTACATCCAAGCTTGTTAGTCTGCAAAATGGTTGGTGGGAGGATGTGTAAGTAATGTGTGAAAGTGTGCACGTGTAGCCTAACGGGAAAGGCTATGATAAAGGGGTGGGAGGGTAGGAGATGGGGAGTACGCCATGCAGTGTTGCGGATGGTTAAGGTCATGACCGCGGAGACATCAAAAGGGGCTCATGAACTGAGGGAAATTTGTTTGTGTACCGGCCAGACATGGAGTAATATGAAATAGTAATTAACTATTATATGGTTTTCAAAGTAATAATATTAGATAAAATAATCAATGAAGTAATAGAAGGCAAAGTACAAATAATTATTACCAATTATCATTTAAAATAACATTCTCAGTTTATTTATCAATTGACTGCCCTCCATGATGCAGGTACATCATAGGAGACTGTGTAGAATGGTTACCACACATCAAGTTATTTGGACATAGGCCTACACGTTACTTGTACAGTCGGCAGCAGAAATTCGTCATGTTCAGCTCGAGTGAAAGGAGCCTGGTGATCTGATAACACTTTATGATCCTTAGTATTAACCATTTAAACAATATTGTCAACTCTCCAGGCTCCTCTCACTAGAGCCGAGCGGGAGAATTTCTACTGCCGAATGTACAGTCACGATCCATAGTTTCGCTACCCCTTTGGCTGGCAAGAAGGCGAAGTCAGTGTTAAAAATAGGCTGAATCATCGAAATAAATTGTGTAATGAGTTGGTAACATGACAGACTGAGGTTCACTTTTTATGACTTCGGGTTTATGGTTTGTGGAAAGTTTGCACAATTGTCCTTCCTATCTTTAACACTGACTTCGCCTTCCTACCAGCCCAAGGTGTAGCAAAACTTTGGATCGTGACTGTACATACAAACAATAATGAAAGTTATTTTCATGTTTAATGACTACCGTTTTCGCAAATAATATATAATAGTAATAGATAATCAAATAATTGTAATAGTGATATAATACATGACCACTAAAGTAATAATAATAGTACTATACAAGAAAATTATCATGAGTACCGGTAATAGTAATATAAGCCCTGTAATACATCCCATGTATAGTACCGGCCTGTAAATGTGCATGTATGAAGGGAAATCTACAGGGGTTATGAAACAGACAATACACCAAAACAGTTGAGAAAAGCGTCAAGTTAATATGAGAGAGAGAGAGAGAGAGAGAGAGAGAGAGAGAGAGAGAGAGAGAGAGAGAGAGAGAGAGAGAGAGAGAGAGAGAGTATGTGTGTGTGTGTGTGTAGATGTTCTGGAAGACTCTGGCACTGGCATGCACCACCACCCTCAAAACAGTGTTGCCAACCCTTTGAGACTTCCTCGCCCTACAGACACTGGAATTACCCTACATTTGCCTTCACTGCCCTACGGCTTAGCAGGTTAATGATGAAAATATTACTCAACTACTTGAAGGTTTTACTATTATATATTATGACCCCAGCCCCAGGTAGACTGAGGCACATAATCAGATTTATTTGAAGAGCCATTCAACCTTAACTTAACATTTTTTCTCATGATTTCATACATTTCTTCTTAAATGCGTACCTATTGATAACTTGGGATAATAGATATTTTCATGTAGTACGTTTTTAACATATTTCTTTTATGTTTATACAATATTTTGTTGATGCATGATATGTTATACCTGTAGAAAAATGTCATAACGCCCTACGTTTCGTTAAGATTCTGTAAAATTGCCCTACCGCCCTACAGACAAGGATATGAGGCTGAAATGCCCTACATGTAGGGCGATTACCCTACGGTTGGCAACACTGCCTCAAATCGCAGCCAGTTCCCTCAACCCTAACAGTACTATCTTCAGTGGCCTGAAGTAAGATTTGAAACGCAAGTACAGGTTTTCAATTTCTTATTTCTGAGGTGGATGTAGTGTATATACAGCGTGTTTTCGCATTATAATAAGTTGCCATGGGAACCCCCAAACCATGTGGGTTTCATTAAATCACACCACCATTACAGTTTTTCCCGTGAACATGATCCGTACCGGTATCCCATTTTCCTTTTTGTGACGCTATAGTTAAATGTGGTTTTAAAATCAGTGTCAGTATTCAATTTTACTCACCCCCCTCTTACCTCCCTTGTTAACATGACATGTACTCTTATTTGTGACCCATAATTGTTTTAGTTGTTTTGGCAATAACTCAAAGCAAAGAAGATTTAGTCAAAGAACAAGATGTTTCACAAGACTGGAGGTTCCTGGTTTCTCACAAACTAGCGAGTGACCAAATAAAACCGTTGAGTCACAGCGACCCAATCAGCTCTTCTCTCGACCCATATCCACCTGACTCAGCCGAACCCGCCCATGCAACCTGCCAGTCATCCCCGGGTGCATTACCGCCAAGTGTCTCCAGTTATGGGGACAACTTTACACCTTAGTATTGTCAAGATGATCATACTTACATCGCTCTATCTTTGTAAATCTTACAAAAACACAGGCGTACATGATCTCACTTTACCTTTAATGCAATTGGTCTGAACAAACACACGAGAAACTTTGGACTAATCTTCTCACCCCACCCCCCTACCAGGGTACACGTGGCGCCGTTTGGTGGACCGTCTAGCAAACATCTTGGTCACGCTCTCACCGTATCACGTCACAACAATTTTTAGTATCAGCAGATATTTATTTTGAGGGCAGAATTAGTTTCTGTTTCTATTGATTAAGGTTTCGGAGCTTTCCATTTTTCATAACCATTCTATAGTGTTATCCAAACTGAACACAAGCAATTATATGGTACAAATCGTATGAACAATTCTACTGTACAATTAACAAACAATGTACATCAGTATCGTATTCTCAACTCTCCCATATGGTTGACTTTTTTGTTTACATTTGATTATTACCATACGATTTTCTTTGTTGCAGTCTGAGGGCAATATACTGTACTGTCTGTGTGTATATATATATATAATTCAATACGATAACAAAAATCTAGTTGCAGTCCAAGGTATCTTTCTAGCCCGTTATATTCTTATACAGAGTAAGTACTTCTAACACCATGCTTTAAAATACAGCATCTCTGTTAAGTAATGTTACATAACAATAAACTTCATTCTAATAACATTAACTTGCCATAACTCAATATCCGCCTTTGTGTAACAAAAGTACCCTAGACAAAGAAGGCAGCCATCTTCACCATAACGGTTATATACTCCAGGCAATTGTTTATACATGATGTATCTTGATCAAACAACAGGAAATGAAAGGTTAACGCTCTGGCGATAACTAGGTACATTACGGTACATATAACAGAAGAGTACGTTTGGAGGATACTCGGGAACAGACAAAGACAACAAAGAATTCGTTCTCTCTAAGAGTGAATGTTAACAAGCTGTCAACTGAGAGAGAACAAATGGACACGCCTGACAAGTCACTGCTGGCCTCCAAAAATCACATGACGTACAAAGCATGATGTCACACTTCGCATGATTGACGGGGAAACCTGCTTAAAACACATTAGGTGTAAGTTATTATTTATATCTGGAAACCATTTTAAGCACAATAATTCAGCATTCGACGAATAGAAGAAACTGGAGAACAAAGAGGGAAGGTTGGAGTGCACTGCAGAGCTTCTGTATCTGCTGACTACTGCGGAGTGGGGACGTCAGTGCGAGGAAGACAGCGGGCAGGCAGGAGTGAGGCTCAAAACATGCTATGATCGATGAGGGGTGAACACTCAAATAGGGACACAACTCAACGTGACAGATGGACTAGCGGAGTGGGAATGAATGTATGGATGGAAGACCAGTGTGATCAGTTAGCCGTAGAAAGTCACTATCATCATAGAACGGAAAGTATGGCGATAACTTTTACCTTCGTATCCCTTGTACCACAGAAACGCTACTCTGCTCTCAGCCGGGAGGAAGGGGTAAGGGTGTGGGGGAGAGCGAGGTACAACCACCAAACGCCTCCCTTGTGTCCACGGTGTCACCCACAACTCCCTCACAACCAGAACCAGTCCACCACCAGTCTACACCGAAAGGATCACCCACCCTTGCTCGCGACACACACAACCTTACATCAACGTAACTAACCCCGTCACTACCAGGCTGCCGGCGTGCGCACACTCACCCCTACCTCCAACACCCTACCACCCACCATTCCCCAACGTCCCGCCTTCCCATGATGCAGATGCAGGTCGGATAAAAATCACTTGAATATGCCTTTTAAATGCCACCACCCAACGTCTTACAAATACAACATTGTTTGGTCTTATCTAAAGAATATCCAATCCCCCACTGTATCAAACCATTGTTGCAGACCATTCGCGGTGTTAAATAAATATACGAATTGGCATCGTGACTAGCGTTAGAGTTCACAGAGCGGGGGCTTTAAAGCTATTAATAAACCTCTTTTCCTTAGGTAACTCAGTTCTGTGAATGATACTTATGTTGGGCCATCTGTTATTATAAGCTACAATGCTCTCCCGTCTTCAAATGCGAGTAATTCCTTGGTAAAAACATCCCTTTGCAACCAAAACAGCTACGTCACTCCTCCATTTGACAGCTGCAATGACGTCACAACCAGTACTAACCAAACAGATGACCTCATTTTTCCGAAACGCTGATAACACTATGCCATCAAATATAAACCGGTTATTAGTCGATATACATTTCTGTTTACCCTAGCAAATTATACATACAAAATGACCAATTTAGCTTTACCTCTGTAATAGAAAATGTATACGCAACAGAGAAAACCAGCATGCAACTAGGGAGACTCAGATGGTTTGATTTTGTCAGTATTACTGTACAGTATGCAAATAAAAAAAACTTTTTTCGGCCATCCAACCTTTTCATAAGGGAAGAGCAACAACCTGGATGTATCCTACTAGGTGTTCTGAGAAGCTAGTTTGTGATTGTATTAAAAAATTCTAGTATTGTAGACAGTATGTTGAAGAGGATACATAAATGGTGGTATCAATGTGAAAAACACATTAAACTAACTACTGTATCTGCATCCATTTAAATGTGCTAACAACTAAATATTTCAATCTGGGTAATACCAGAATATTTTGTTCACAAGGAAGATCCCAGACCTGTGGGGTAAACATGCAGTTGCTATCACAAGATTCTGTTCCATTACAGTATAAACATTTGATATCAAAGGTGCAACTTATTCAAGTACCAGTATCAGTTGTTTTGCACTTTGCACAATATAGACATCCCTAACAATGCAATACTGTATATGCATTGCCCTTTTAATACAGTTACCGGTAGTGTCAATATGCATTTGGTCTAAACTTACAGTATTTCAGTTAGCCTATGTGGTAATATATAAACAATACACAATGCCAATTATATTAGAGGAGGTACTGCATATACAGTAACATATTTTTTGCATGTTGTTCTATTGAAGAGTACATCAAGTCACTAAGAGGAGTAAATTAATCTCTCACATAGAAAACACTCTTAATGAGAAGAAGGTTTTTGACTTACCAACAAGACTTCATATACAGTACTGAACAGTATACTGTACTGTATTTGGACTCAGTAGCTCTTAGCCTCACATTGTACAACAAATACAATAATGCTATATTGTAATTGATAAATGGTTCTCTTAATACTTGCAGGCATGTTGTTTTGACAAGATTAAACACTGTCAGTCAGGTTTAAGAAAATTCAGACCACAACCAGATGATTGTTACTTCATCACATGATACATTATGTGTAAGTGATGTAATTCCAAGATTAATCTAAAATAAATTACAAATTAACTTAGAATATGTCAAGCATTTGTTAATGCTATACAATACTGTACTGTACAGAAAAATCCTGTCACTTATGTTGCAAGCAGGAGCTCCTAACATTAGTACATGTATAGTCGGTTCTTTGAGATGTACAATGGACTTCAGCTTAGACCATAATGGCTGGAACAGTAAATGTTGCCTAAATGCTGAATCTGACAAGCTGCTATAGTCGGGACAAATTCAGAATCTCAATAGGCCACGCCCCCTTTCTTATCAGCGTCGTGGATGTGGATAACGGAATATGTTCTCGTACTGCAGTCTTGACGCTGTCACTCGACATCTCATTACGGCAGGGATAACATCTTTTTAAAATCCATGGAACAATAAAATAATTTTTTAATACCTGTTGTTTTGAACTTACTTTTGTACATTTTCTCCCAATATACTCGTTAATGCTTTTTCTAGGTGTCCATGGATCACGAATATACTAATTTTGACCAATCAGTGCTTATCATGGTGCTTACTTGGCGGTCTATGATTGTGAGTGGTTTGTGGCAAGAGGCTGATGCCGAGTGTGACACATTCCCTTCGAGTAGCCCGCAGGGTACTGTCTCCCTTTGTTTTAAGGCCTGGCAGACTGCCTGTCGTTGCGCACCGGTAAACATTTTTTTTAAACATAATTAAAGGTCCGACTAACACCCGTATGTAAAGTTTCCGACCTCTGATGTCGCTATCAGTGAAATGAATGACATGAAAAACTGTAATGAGTTGCTGAAAACAGTAAACTTGTGATGAAGCAAAAATTAGTAATTAGGGTACTCAAATATAGTTATTAATTATAGTTGGTGCTACAGATACTGCTACCAGCCATATGAGTACTGTCAGGAGGGGGTGTGTCCTGACTTTAATATTATTACTGGTTGAATAACACTGTATTAATAAATCCAATACCATATCCACCATACAGTATTCCTAAATGCTATCCTGCAGCATACATTGTAGATGAGGGATGGAACCAAGTCTCACTGCAATACTAGCCTAATTGCATCGAGCCCAACTATTAGAAGTTCCGCCCATTTGCCAATTTGTACATAATTTCTCAACAACATTACTGTAGTATAAATTTACTATAGTCTCATCTGTGAAAATTCTAAAGGAATCACCTCATACTGTACTGGAGTGTGGACTCTGCTCTCATAAATTTTTTAAGAGACATCCACACAAGCCTTTGAACATTTGCTGGCAACAAATTATCTGAACATGTTGCCAATAGTGTTGCTAGCAAGTGTCCATGCTTGCACTGATGGCAACCTCTGCTTTGGGACCCCATACATTACAACTCAAATCATGTGACTTGGCAATGAATATTTTGCTAAGGGATAATGCTACAGGCTTATGCATGAATAAATACTATTTTCAAGGTGAACAGGATGCCTGCATTGTTATTCCAAAAATAAAATTACATCATTACTCAGGGGAAGCTTGTAGCTAATGTCTAGAAAAAAATACCACAGCATAAACTACCAGAAAATATAGTTTAGTACCTCTGAACAGTGACTTTTTTTTTCCCCAATATAATTATTTAGCTTTTCATACATAGTTTTCATTGGTCTATTCTCTTTTAATCATAATACTGTGAGGAAATAACTTTAATTAAACCCATCCTCACAAATCTAATTAGGACTGGGTGTAACCTCTGGCAGTAGGTCAGGTTAAAGGTTATTCCCTCCAAATATTGTATTATGAAAAAAAAAAAAAAAAAATCCAACCAAAGACCATGTACGGTACCGAAGGAAAAGGAAAAATTGGAAAAAAACAAAATTACCTATTCTTCAAAAATGCTGTCTGTATATCGTTATTATGAAATCTTGTTGTAACAACTTGTAAGAATCTACCAACATTTACTCACAGATAAGCATGAGAAATGAGAAAATTAAACCTGAATATTTATTTATACTGATGACTTTTTACCAATGAAAATGACTTGTTACGGTAATTTTTTACTAAAGCTCCATCGGCTCCAAAATTAATTTATTTTCCTTTGATCTAAAATTGCATTTCAAATACATTTCTATATAATGACATCTTGTCACCGGATAAACCAACCTGACCTAACCTTGCCTAACCAGGACAGTGGTTACCTTTGGGATCTAATTTATTAATTTAGTGTTCTTTAGGACCTACATTGTTGAAAAATCATTAATAATCTCAATTAAGCCCAAAAACAGTTAAATAGAAGAAAATAAAAAGATAGATTTGGACTGTCAATAACACAAATCACAGAAAGCAAAACTGAAATGAACAAAATTCTGAATCATTATGATTTTTCAAGTCCCAGCAGAGCTCTCGTAAAGAATTACACTGTACTTTTGTTTATACAGTACTTGGAGTTTTTTTTACAGTATAATAATACCCAAAATATTTCCCCCATACATGTGTGCATTCCGGCCACGTAAAGCAGGTTTAATGAACAATATAAACAGTAAGCATTGACCATATGAAAACATTATGTGAAACTTTAACCTTATTATTACTGTACTAAGTTTAACTTTACTAATGAACAATAAATAACCATAATTTAGGAGGGTGTATAGTCCGATAATACTGTTTTAGGTATTTATCAAGACTATTGCCGTTTTAGCAGTGTTACCAGATCCGGCTAGGTCCCAATATTTTGTCCCCGTCAGTTCCATGTAGTTTGCCCAGGTTAGGTCCCGATAGTCTAATGCGGTCTAAGTTAAGACAGGTAAGGTCAGGCTAATGCCCCATTTGAATATCTTGGAAATGGTGCATTTCTGAAGAAAATGCCAAAGAAAAGTGTCTTCCAATGTTATAAATTAGTTAGCGTTAGGGCCAAAGCCAGTAGTAGAACCTCAGCAGGTGTAACACAGACATCAAAATTATTGCTTACAACACTTTCGTTCACCACACTTAGAGTATTGCGACAGTGTCTGGGACCCACACACTTACAATAATATCAATAAATTACAAACACACTATATCAGTCACTTTGCTTAAACTAGACCCATTGGCAACATGAAGACAGATACACACACAACAGATGATATACAAAATCACAAACAAGTTAGTTGACATAGACACATATCTACACCCTACAAGTAAATGATCCACTAGAGCACTGATATATTTAGGCACTCATTCTTTCCCCGCACCATCCAAGAGTGGAATAATCTCCCATCTCATATACAGTAGTTAATAGCCCCACTTTTGACACGTTTCGAAATAGGATCACCAATCATTACCACCCCAATCTTAATCCTCAACCCACAGTCCCTGACCCAATCCACCCTCATCCTAATCCTACCCTGGATCCCTAAATCCCCCGCATATTATGCTGCCCATGAGCATCCCTCTGCGGGACCTCTTAACTTGAAGTGGATAATGAATGTGAAAAAATTGTAATAACAACTGGCAAAAGAGGAGATTTTTACCCAGTTTTAGGTATTATTACAGAAGTACTGTACTGTGTTTTTGGCTAGGGCCACGCAGTGTTACCACATCCGGCTAAGTTAGATCCCGGGAATTTACCCAGGTCACTTTATGAGGATGATAGTTTACACCAGTTATATCTCGGTAGTATGCTGTGGTCTAGGTTAGGTTAGACCAGATTAATTTCCAAATTATGTTTGTAAAACATAAAATATCTTGAAAATGAGAGAAACACCATAATGAAAAGTGTCTTAGAATGGTCCAAAATTGTGGGTAATTATACTAAAATATACAATATAGTGAACCCAGTACTTCTGTATATTAACCCAATTTTAATACACAACCATCAGTAAAGAGGGTGTATAGTCAGATATTACAGTTTTAATACATAACCATAACTAAGGGGGGTGTATGGTCCGATGGTAATTTTGATACACAACCATAATTAAGGAGGATGTATAACATAGTCCAATGGTACAGTTTTAATACATAACCATAATTAATGAGGGTTTACTGTCAGATGGTATAGTTTTATCGCTTAATGTCATCCCAAATGAACTGCCAGCTAACAACCAGAGTGATAGACAAACAACAAACGCTGTTAACAACAATGCCTCGCCTCGGGGGGAGAAGGAGGTCCAAATTACACCACCTCGTGTACCTAATTTACATCAATCCTAGGAAACTTACACCCGTCCTCACTCATTATTCTACCACATTACAAGATTTGGCCGATATTACAGTGTGCTAACGATGTGAATTAATATCATAAAGTACAAAATGCTTACCGTACTCCCGTTGACAGCAGTTTCCAGGCGAGGGCGTTTGCACGGTGGTGGCTCTGAATTATTGGCAGCCTGGAGTTCTGACATTTATCCCGTCCTTCACACGTACATCAACCGTCCACAAAGCTCACCAGCAAAATCAGGACACAGCCTCAAAGCACAAACACGAGCTGTGGCCCAAAGTCCCCGGAGAAAATATTGCACGTTGCTCTCTCGGCGGCGACAAAGGGACTGTGTCGTTAAGTATTCAGACGCCGGTTTATTTGAGTCATATAATTAAGGTTTTATTGTATTATAACCACTATAATAAATCATCACAGTGCTCATGAATTACAGCCAGAGTTGTTTTATTTGTTTAAACAATGGGGTAATATATTTTCCACACCCATTTCAATGCCATGGTCAACTGTTCGATTTCATTATATTGGCCAATAATATCTGTATATTTATAGATTTCCACTTCATAGCACACATCCTAAGAGTGTATATGTGTATTAACACATTAAAAACAATTATGATAGATAAAAAGCATCAGCTTTCATGCAAAATTATCAATTGAAACGAAATATTGTTTAAAGCCGCAGTCAACTTTCCAAACCAGTCTGTTGTGCATATTCAATAAATGAAGTAGTATTCTTTAATCTCTGTCAGTGTCTTTGAAAAAGTAATAATGTTACATGTAAATTAATATGATTCACATCGATATCCTAATCATTATAATGCATAGCGGTACTTAATGATCTTACTATAAATAGTATGTGTAATATTATCTTTATAATTTTAAGCCACTCTAGATACTTCGCACGATTTACATGTCTGCAGTTTTATAAGATGACATACAGTACTATCTAATCAGAAGCTATGAGGAAAATAATAACGTTTTTATAGATGTAGGTTCTTCCCTCTGCCTGCAGACGTCACCAATTGGATGCTCCGAATGAGTATGGAGGATGCTGGAGCTTCCTATTTACTTGAAACTTTGTTGTTTATGGCTCAAATTGCCTTAAATTCGTTTTATATGGACCGCAATACATTCCTCTAGTATGTAACTGGAATATGGAAAATTATTCGACTGCATATATGTGGTAAAAGAGGAAAATGTAAATCAACTGTATGCTCCAGTGTTGATAGGAAACAGAGATTGGCAGCAGTCGACGTGTTTACATTGTGGCCCGGGGAGGAGGAAGGTTCACAATTTTCACATCATAACACATACATACATATTCTCACTCCCAATACACTCACTCCTCTCCTATCATAATATAAGGTACAGTATTCCCTCGATATAAGATTAATTAATTAAATACAGGTATCTATTTAACACAGGCTCAGTAAATCACTTAAATATATGTATGGTAACTTAGTAACAGGAGCCTGGGAAAACATTTGTTGGTGGTCTATACAATGATTGAAAAATGAAGTGGTGGTTACAGGTATATAGTTATTCATTGTGTACGACTGTATTAATTGATATCTTGGACTGAGAAGATAATAGACTGAGGAAACACAACACTGAATAATTATGGAGAACAAGAAAGAGAGAGAAAAAATCTCTCCTTAAGTTAGGGTCGTATACAGTATAACTAAATCACATCTCTAGTGATTTTAATATGATAATTGTATCACCTTAATTTAAAGTATAAGTCAACTTACTTTATTTGTTACTTGTTTGTAAGATATTCTATGCCCCGCTCCACCAGCAGATATGCTCCACAGGGACTCCATCAATATTATTCAACACAATAATCACATGTAAGTTAATGCTCATATCATCCATATTGTAACACTTGGTGGACAGATTTGTTTTCAGTCTTTTCTTAAAAATCTGCAAATTTCACTATTCTGGACATTTAGTGGCAATCCATTAAAGAGCCTTAGTGCACATCTTTCAAATACTCTGAAACCCAATGTCAGATTGCTGTTCGGAATTAAACTTGCATTTTTCATCACTATGCCTGAGTTCCATAGCGTATTTACTTGAAAACCTTTTAAAAGATTCCTTAAAAATTTTGGTTTTCTAATTTTCACAGAGCTCAGAGGTACAGTTGACAACAGAAATTCCTACACAGGCTACATAAAAAGAGAGGTAATGATTTTGGAAGTACAGTACTGCAATGAATGGTCTACCAAGTGACTTGGCAATTACACACCGGTAACAACAAACCAAATAATAATGCTCTATTGCAGTTACGTAGTCTTACATTTTCTATATACAGTATAGTCTTACGAAACCTGTTGTTGTAAACCTACGAAAACAACAGTGTGTGTACGAATCTTGTGGCCAGTAATACAATATAGACTGTGACTCTGTATAGAAACAGGAAAATTATTACCGTAAATAAACACATTAATGTTATATGTTGGATTAGGACATTCATATGCTTATCTTGGAAAATGAGTAAAACAAGAAGTGATCTACTCCTCAATTTTAGCCAAGAAATAGACTACAGTATTGTGTTTTTGTTATTTTACTCATTATATTTGTAAGTTGTATGTTATACTGTACTGTATAGTCATACCTGCGCTAATCGTGTAGGTAGATGTCCGAGAATTTTTTTTTTAAGTTTTTATTATTGGTAGGTGTTTGAGAAGAAATATTATTGACACTTATTACAATGGGTAAATATTAGAGAAAAATTATTATTAAAATATCTTACATTATTGCAGACATGTTGATACAACTTCAGTGAAAGGCAGGCAGCACACTCGCCAAGGTTCAAACCTCACCAATCACGAGACACACAGACAAAACAACTCGTGAAAAATGGGTGCTGGCAGCAGTAGCCTCAGTCAGCTGTCCAGTAATGTCTATCTGAAGAGATTTGTTGGTTCGGAAGTGATTACGGCAAATGACCCCTTCTGGAACCAGCTGCTTTCATTCACATTTTCCATTCCAAATTCAAGGTAGGTACGGTATACAGTATTATTTTTACCAATACCATACATTATTTTTATCTGTATTATTTATGTTTTACCTCGTGAATTATTTTTACACTGCTAATAGATTTTAAAGCCTGGTAAAAGGGAGATGAAAAAAGTGTAGAATAGACTGGTTATGAATAATATACACTGTACAGTACAATATACATATGTGTAATGAAAAATAATATGACCATGATGCATATTTTTTTTTTCAATTCCCCACTCCTATAAGGGGGTACTGCCTGTTGAGATGTGGGAGATTCAGAAAGGATTTTGTTGCCCTTTCACTCCATAGCTTTGCATATGTCTCTCTTATTTCTTTATGCTTGTTTTCCCTTGTCTATGCATCTTTTTCTCTTCCTATTTAAATTCCATGTAGGGGGGTATAGCCTATCATGATGTGGGCAATACTTTAAGGGTTTTGGTGCCCCTTCGGCCCCAGCCACTAACTTTCAGTTCTTCAACTGTCCCTCTTTTCTTTTTATTTCCTTCCTGCTTGCTGTCACCCCTCTCTATCACCTTTTTCTGGTGCTATAAGACCTCGATGTTGCGGCGCCTAATATCCATCAATCAATCAATTTAAGGGTTTTGGCTCCTTTTTGGCACCAATCACTATTTTTCAGTTCTTCAACTGTCTCTCTCTTCTTTCTATTTCCTTCCTGCTTGCTCTCTCACTTCTCTCACCTTCTTCTGCCTATATATGACCTCGCTGTTGAGGCGCCTAATATCAACCAATCAAGCAACAATCCTATTGCAATGTCCGCCTCCAACTTCCAGGCTTATGAGGGCTTGATCCCAGTAGCCAAATTGTACTTTCATTCATCAGTTTCAATCCCCATTCTTTCATTGTAACTTGGGCTTTTTATAAATCTACTCATTCTGTTTATCTTGACATATGAAATTTTCTCCTTTTAGCTCTGACTACAGACTCCTAGAAGAATCAATACTACCGCTGTTCCGAGAGCTTCTTGAGAACCATGAAAGCAGTGGTAACATTGCTGCACTGATACATGTCTTCCTTACCAGAGCAACAGAGCTCAAGGCATCTGCACACTGTGACAAGTAAGGAAAAATGTCAATGAAATCTGCAATAACTTGTACAGTTGGGGAACAATGTATCTGGACGCCGTTGACGGCTTCTGGTAACAATGTCAGTGATAAACACGTTTGGAAATAGGCAAAATTTATTCATTACAACATAATGATAACTGATATTGGGTGACGTTGACCAACCACAGACTGTGACAGAAAAGTTATCCTTCAATTCATAAATACTTTCTCTCATGGATGTGTTTACTTTTGGGGATGTTGCCAGAAGCCGCCAACAGTGTTCAGATACATTATTCCCCAACTGTACATTAAAAATGTTAGTTGAGAAATTTGTTGATGCAGTGGTATATTACTGCAGTGAATGGTACAGTACCTCAGAAGGCCATATGTACTTATGAGTTCTTAAAGGCTTCACCTCAGGTGAAAACTACTTCACAAACCTGAAGTGAGATTAAGTACTAAACACGAACTTGCGACAAATAAATAATGAATATTGAATAGTAATTTACCAATATTTTTTAAGGTCTGTTTGTGTGTGCATGAGTCACATAGTGAGCTTCATCTGGTAATCACAGAGGGTAATAACCTATTTTCAGTAATGTATTCACTTGGCAAGCCTTCAATGCATTGTTCATCGTGCGTTGTGTATGTAAGCTACTCTTCCAGCATCTTTCTGAAGAAGAAGTTATAAATGTCATGCAAACTTCACCAACAACTGGAGAGGAAGAAGGTATGATTGCACATTTACTTATATAATATATGAATGGTTAATCTAAATGTTGTAACACATTGGCCAGTATAATAGCACAATCCTCACCCTATATTGGTTCAAATCCTAGCTGATTCAATATTTTTTATTTTCTTCTTGAAAATGTTCAGGTTCTGTAATGGACGAGAACTTAGTGGAAGATCTGGTGACTAGCTTGGTGGAGGTGGTTGTTGATGTGCCACTGGTGGACCTGACCTATGCACTGCACCAGGAAGCTACCACCACACTCCTTGTCCTCACTTCATCCCTCATGTTTACCTCTGGAGACACTTCAGTACACAACATTCTCAAGTGTGTGCTCATAATTTGTTCAAGGAGAGAAAATTTACACTACTACATCCACCCATAAATCTGAACCCTACATTTTGTAATCCCTATAGCTTGCAGCATCTCCCTCTTCCCCTCACCTAACAGTAGTCTGTTAGGAGAGTAATTACCTGCTTGCTAAGTTGTTTGACATTTGTTAATTAACTGTTACTGTTTACATTAGAGGGAAGGTATAACCCTTAGAATTCTCTACAGTTGTACTAGCTTAGCCTTGTATTGCATCTCATTTAAGTGTTTATAGAATTGTATACAGTATTCTATTCTGCCATACTATTACATGCACATATTTGTAACTACAGTAAAAGTCCTGTAATCCGAATTACAGGGGACTGAAAGTCATTCGGACGATTGGTTTTTTCGGACTATTGGTTGGACCTCCAAATACAGATATGCAAAAATAAACACACAAATTATAGAATTACAGTAAACCCTCGCTATTTCGGATCAGTTGAGGGGAGGCCCTTGTTGAGTTATCAGAAGATCCGATATATCCGAGGGCTTAAATTTGATGCGTACTGTACGACTGTCTGCCTGCACACCCACTCTCAAAACTGCGTGTGCTTTCACTCGTATCTCTGATTCCCATACACAGCTAGTGACTAAGAATAATTCTAAATTTGAGCCCAAAGTATGGAAAATGAATGTTTTTAAAGGTTGTTCATTCTAAAAGGGTAGGCCTAATAGCGAGGGTGTACAGTAGTGAGTGAGGGTGACGGTTGACAAGTTCAGTTATCACCAATAATCCGTGAGTTTCTAGTTATACAAATACAGTACATTTCCTCAGTTTATATTCATTATTCTTTGTAATTTTCTCATACAATCACTTGCACTTTTCACCACATCAAATGTCTGTACCGGGATATGTGTTAAAAGTATGAAAAATGCCCGTTTTGAGAAGTTGATCACTATAAAGGGGTTAGGCTTATCACGAGTGTATCAAGCAAGCGTGAGTGACAGTGGGGTGGAAATTTCAGTTATCACTAAAACTCATTGAATTTTCATTAGTGCACAAACATTCTTTAGTTTGTATTAATTAATTTTGGTAATTTTCTTTGAAAAATCACTTCCACTTAATATTAATTTGCGCATAGGTATGCCTAATAGGTGGGAGAGTGTGTGTGGCCCAGCTGTACGCAAATAACGTAGGCATATGTGACGATACACCTGGAAAACCCCAGCATAGGCCTCTCGGGCACCAAAATTGACATTTTTATTACCACTTTCAAAACTTCGGACTACAGATATTGGGATTTTCGGAGTATCCGTGGTCGGATTAACGGACTTTTACTGTATACGATTTTTAGATATATCACAGGATCACACCATGAAAATAATTCATTTTCAGTCATCTGTCAGATTTTAGTCAGTTTTTAGAATGTGATCATTTTAGGTAACTGACTCATTGAGTGTTTTGTTATTCTAAGATGTAAGAAGTCAAGGTAGGCTCCTTCTCACTGTGTCTATTAGAGTTTCTACAGTCTACTAATACAGTATAATACAATCTAGTCGGCATATCTTTCATCATCTTGCTTAGGTTTCATGCTGTCATCTTTCCACAGGATGCTGATGACTGGTCGTGCTTCCATACATGCTTGCCTGTTTGTCAAGACACTTCTCAAGCGTTTCATGGCTCAAGACAGACCACCTGGCAAGAATGAGAGTGGCAGCATTATCCTGGGTCTTGCCTGTAAATTTGCATTGCTTTTCTCTTGCACCTCACCCTGGAAAGGGGTGGAAAGTTTTGGAAGATACCTCTATCTTGATAATGATCTTTACCTTTTATTATAACAAATTTACAAAAATAACACTAGGTACAGTATTTCATTGACCTTTGCTTTTCACTTCCAGCTGGTTTGTGGAATGTGTTGACATTAGGATTGGCTGGGAATGGAGAGGAGCCAGGTACACAGAGTGGAGTAGTTGAGTCTCCTTTAGCCAATCAGAGTGTCTTATTATTGCTGGTGCTGGCCAATCATTACACTGCTCACCGCACCACACCCAATCCTTACCGGCAAGCTCTTCTTCATGCTCAGAATTTTCATGGTAAGCTAGACTTACATTCCTTCATACAGCATGCTACTCATTCAGGGTCATGGATGACAAGACGAGAATTGTATAATGATTATAGTATGTTATTATGAGAGGATGGAGGATGAGTTGGTACAGTGTTAGTGGTCTCACCTCATGATGGGATTTTTTTTTATTTTTTTTTATGTTCTGATACTAGTCATAGGTTGTATCAAACCCGTTACCATGACCCAAATCTTGACCTCCAAACTGTTACCCAGCCACAAATGGAGGGAAGTAAGGGTATTTCCCAAATACTGGAGCTGTTATGGTACCATTGTGGGTGTTTTTATGACGTTCGCTGGCCTTATAGTTAGTGCATGAAAATCAATTTCGAAGAGTGAATATTCTCAGCCCCTCACCTGAGAGTGTATGATCTTCCGACCTATAGGTTACAAGTTCAGAACATTAACTACTCGGCCACCTCCCCTACAACCACTTTCATTGATGTTCCACTGCACCTAATATATGGAAAATGGCAATGTAATAATAATCCTTTCTTTAATTATACAGACCCAGCTGAGAGCACTCCAACCCAAGCTGTTGCAACATTCAAGCTGGAGTTTGCAACACTTTACCAATCTTTGTACACCCATCTCCGAGATGACCAAACCACGCTGCTCCTTTACCTTCTCCTGCACAAAAATGATGACTTCCGTACGTATGTTCTGTCGCGCACTGATATGGAGAGTTTGGTGCTGCCTATTCTAAGAACTCTCTATCATGCACCTGACAGCACCTCACACCACATCTACATGTCGCTCATCATCCTTCTCATTCTCTCGGAAGACGATTCCTTCAATAAGACAATTCATGATATTGTAAGTACCCAGAAGACTGTTAATGTAGTTGTGGCATTCTATTGCGAGTGAGTTGGAAGGCAACCGACTCCTCCATATTATTGTATAGGCTACCTGAAAAATAGCCTTGTTCCTCAGTAGATTAATATGGAAGCTATTTATACCATATTTTTGGAGGAATCAGTCGCATTCCAATTTGAGCACAATAGATAACTCCTTAATTGAATGATATATTTTAAATGATTAAATAATCATGACTTTAAAATGATATTACAACACAGATATGTATTTTTGTATGTAGTTTGTTGTGTACATGTAGTGAGAAGAACACTAGAACAAGAAGTGGAGATGGTGTAGGGCAGAAAAACATGATCTACTTTACTGTATTTCAAAATTGAGTTTGTCAACTTCTCAGTCCCGCTTTTACTTCCATGCTCACGTCTCTACCTTTCATGGTTTTCCTCAATAATCTTATACTTTGTCTCGCCCATACTGCTCTCATTCTAATCTCCCCTCTATTCTCCTATGCTTACTCAACACTCTTTTTCCAGGTATTTTAAACTCGCCACTTCCTCCATCCTCTCAACTCTCAAAACTATCTCACACCCAGTCCTATTTGGCTCTCTCACCCTGTAGGGTGTTGCAAAGCCAAGCACTTCAGTTTCTGATCTCTGGAACCCATCACCATATTTTTACTGACATTTACCTTTACTTTCCTTCTTTTACATACACCCTGAAACTATTCCACCACCTTCTGCAATTCTCTTTCACGCTCTGCCAAAAACACAGTGTGATCCACAAATATACTTTTGGGGACCATTTTACTATATCCAACCTCATACGGTCATCCATATGAACACTGAACAGCAATGGTGTGTAATGAAAAGCACTTTATTCCCCAGCCACTGAAGAACATCACTTGGTACACAGAACGTTTCATAAGTGACATATCCCTTGGAGGTCTCTTAATTCTTGTTGTCATCAGAACCATCACTTACAACATGACTAAGATGAGGGTGAGTAACATAATACACTGCTTGTAAATTTGGATTGTTGTTACATGTGGCTCGTATTGTTGGCAGTACTGTATGTGACTTGTAAAGAAAAATATGTAGGCCTAATATTTTAAGACAAGGTATTAATGTGCTTATATCAGTCTTTTAATTAGTTAAGTTGACTTGCATTGATAAATGCAGCTATTTTATGAACCTGATTACATGTTTATACTGTACTGAAAATTATTGCAATGTATAATACAGTAATGCAAATATCAACAATACAGTATTTTCCAATCTAAAAAGAATTCTACAGTATATTATATCACAGCTTTGTCAATAGACTAAGAATAAAGCCCATTAATTCTAATAGAAGACATCTGTTTGATAAAAGGAAAGCTTACTAATACACATTAAGATATTGTGGACATATCAGTGTGTTGGCTGATGGGAGTAGGCTAATTGCCTATATAGTTCAATGACAGAATTGTGATGTTATAAGTAACAAATAAACTTTTTCCAATTTTTCAGGATAAATACTTACACACCAACTGTTTAGCAGCACTGGCAAACATGTCAAGTCAGTTTCGAACACTACATCCTTACGTGTGTCAGCGGCTGGTCAGTCTGTTTGAAACTCTAAGTAAGCGCCACTCCCGCCTATGTGAATCTCTCAAAGCTACAGAAGATCTACTAGATGAATCTGAAAATGATATGCCTGATGCTGTGAGTATTGAGATTGACAGCATAATTTATGTGTGCCTTACAATAACTTTCAGTCTGTATTCATATACCCTGTAGTGATGAATGTGATGGATTCCAGTGCATTGACGATGGAAAACAATTCAATGAAAAAAAATAAAAAATTACTATAATGGGAAGTTTGTACAACATATAAAAAATGGAGAAATATTTAGAGACAAACATAATATTCAATACTATTTTAGAAACTTTTAAATATTGTACTTAACGATATGTAGGCATAAATAATGAAAGGAACCTAATGTAGATATATCGGCTGTAAACATACGACGACGACTCACGTCTACACTTCACATTTTATATTTAATTTATTTGATTTCGAGTCACAATCTGTCACTGCACATGTATATGCAGGCATTTTGAAAAAAATACAGCAAAGCATACACTGGTTTAGTTTGAATTGTGTATGCACTCTGGCAGCAGTGATACTAGGTCTCTAGTTACAGGTAATGAAACAAATAATCTGTTTTATTATATTTATGTATAGTACTAGCTTGGCATTGCACAAATAATAAATCACTTGCTCAATAATATTAGCAAGTAATTTACCAGGTAAAATTGTGGTATACAGCCTAATTTGAATATAGAAATAGATTAATAGCCTACAGAAAACTTCAGTTAGGTACGTCACGCATCTGGCAAACTGTGCAGCCCAAGGTGCAGCCTTTGTATTGTAAATTTCGGTACTCCAATCAATCTCGATCGGCAATTTCGGTGTACTGTAATGGAAATTCGGCTACCATTTTTTCAATATTTTATGCATATTAGTCAATGACATCGTTTCGTGACCTGCCCAAACATTCATTCGCTCATTATGTATCAACTGGAATTTCACTTCCAAGAAATGCGTAGTTTGAACACAAAATAAAATTATGACCGTTTCGATGTCTGTATTAATCTTTATAAACCACCTTATTGCAGTAAGTCTCACTTTGGAATTAATTTAACTATAAAAATATTAAAGAGGTAAAGACTTCAATTGCTTATATTTACTACAAGAAGCATTTTATATCGTAAGCACTGGGTTCTTGTCGATACCCGTGTACCTGGCGAATTAATTCATCTGGTGAATCTCGCAACCTTTTGGTAGTTTGTGGACGGAGGAATTGAATGGATATTAATAGAGATTTTTTTATTGGACTCGAACCTGGGTCCATGACATTTGCAGTTAATCGTTGAATCCACTCTTGTCACCTGATAGTAATATGGTATGTCAGCCATAAATTAGACCCGGATGTTAAATGTAGTGTGCTGAAATATTATACTTATACAATGATTAATTTAGGAGATATTTGATGTCCGGTAGCAAAGTGTCCGTTAAATCCAAAATCCGTTAAATGGAGTGTCCGTTAAATCGAGAGTGAATTGTATAGTTGATATTGTTGGAAATCTCTGGCTGTACTCTTTCCAATTCTCCAGTGTTGACATAGCAGAACCCATAGATATAACTCATGTCTGTATACTCCACCTTTGTAAATGTGAATGGTATTGTAGTAAAATGAGTGAAAAGTCTGTAGAACAGACACAGCCTGTCATTCTACAGAGAGCTGGGCAGGAACTGAGGCTAGTAGTACCCTCAGGCACCTCCACACCTCACACATTGGCAGATTTAATGCTACATCATATTTACTCGCCTATTAAATCTATCCCACTTATTATAGGTGCGGCCCTTAGCGAGTGTGGCAGCTCTGCAACACAGGCCTTTCTCCTGCACTCACAGTCACTATATATAAACAACACATTTGATGGCTAATATCTTGTAAACCACTCACACTACATCAAAAAATTATACAATATATTCAAGTAAAACCTTTAGCTGTCTCCTGATGTACTTGTGAAGACTAAATAGATATAATATTATGTAGGATGGGTAGCCAACTCAGAATGACTGCAACTCAAAATTCTCTTTTACACTCTATTTACATACATATGTATCTAAGTAAGTTTTCATGTTCTGATTTCGTGATAAAACATGTCAGAATCACATTTGTCCACACTAATATGAAATGTGACACTGTCGTTTGTACTTTCATATATGGTAATTACAGGAAATCTCATCTCGGGAAATACATCTTTCCACCCCCACACATTTCCTTCACTCTTACTATCCAACCTCACAATACCTTCTCCGTTAGTCTATAGGGTCTTTCAGACCTATGGCAGTCTCCTTTCATCATCACTGATCAATTTTCATTGATTACCAGTAAAATCAGGTAATAGATACAACCATATTGTAATAATTAATGAATGAAAGGGCTAAAGCATTACATCTGAATTATTACCACTTTTCAGTTGAGTGATGTTAGTGTGCTTGAGGAAGTGCTGAGGATGGTACTGGAAATCCTCAACTCGGTGTTGACACACCAGCTTTCTCACAACCACAACCTGGTGTACACTCTGCTTTACAAGCGACACCTCTTCCGCCCCTTCACGGTGCACCCAAGCTTCCAGGATGTGACACAGAACATTGATGTTGTGTTGTCTTACCTCATGGGCCGCCTGGAAACTACAAAGAGAGATCCAGGAGTGCATGATGTTCAGGTTTGTAGTATACTGTACAGTTTTTAAAAAATGCAGGCATGGGCTAATTACAGTAGACCCTCAATAATATTTATGCAACACATTTAATGCTTGTCATTTACACAGGCCCAGTAAATGACTGATTATGGTAATGAACAAGAGAAGCATGGGAAAACAATTGGTGGCCTTCAGTTGGGGACTAAATGTAAACGAAGTAGTGGATATAAGTATTTGTTAATGTTTTATCAAGGGTCTAATGTACAGTCGGAGGCAAAAGACCTGTCATCACATCTGCCAAGTCAAAGTACAGTATGGAAATATAGGCTTTACAAGCTTGTAAACTAAAAGACCAAAGAAGTTTATTAATTTTCCCCCTGAATATGAATACTCTTGTTGGTGAATGAGTTTGTTCGATGATTATTATCCGTCATATATTGTCCTTCAAGAAGCGACAGGACTATAGCCGCCGACTGTACTTGTCCTTAAACTCCAGTACAAAATTTTGTACTTGTAATTTAAAGTGTCATTGTACTTCGGGCAAGGTGATGATTGCCTCTTGTAAAAAGATTGGCGTTAGTGTCCCCTGTCTTGGCTAGTCCCAGGACTATCTACAAATTGATGAAAAAATTGAAAATTTATAGGAAAACACTGCTTGTAGATTAAAATGATTCGTGCTGTAACCCAGCCATAGTTTACTCATATGTTGGGATATTATCATTACAGTGAAAACTAATACCAAACCTGGAGGGATTATTTAACAGTATGGTATAGTTAAAAAAATTATCTTGGTTGTAGAGGTAATCAAACCTTTTGAAAGAAATAATCACATTTTCTTTTACTGATGTGCCACATATTCCTTTACTGTTTTGTAAGCTGTTTTTCAAATTGTTAGGTTAAAAAAAAAATGGCCATATATATAGTTTTGGGCTGTGCTCAGCATAGATATGATTTCTGTTGTCTTTTTCAGGAAGTCATTCAGCAAGGAGTTTTACATCTACCTAAAGACCGCCTTAAGAAGTTTCCGGAGTTGAAATTCAAATACGTGGAGGAAAATGAGCCAGAGGAGTTCTTCATACCATATGTGTGGACCCTAGTATATCAAAAGGCTGGTCTTTATTGGAATCCTAAGTGCATCTGTATGTTTGATCCTTCCCAACCAGATGTTTAGTGACTGCGCTAGTTACCATCTTGGGTATAGTATGTTATGATTTTTTTGTTACACATTGAGTATATTTTTAGTAGGTAAAGTCCACTAAAGCATATATGTGAAAGTAAGAGGCAGCATAATATTTTTAATCCAAACAAGTGTTTTGTGCATTTTCTATCGTAAAGCCATTTTTACTTCATTGGTAAAATTTATACAAAGACTACCTACCACCTTTGGGGAATGTTAGTGACAGTGATACCTATACTGCATAAGATTACATTTAGCTTACCTGTTAGTTTGTACAGTACAGTATTTATTATACTTTATAAAATTTTCTATCCAGTATTCTGTTGTTGATAGCTTTTTGTTCCTTTATTACATTTGAAGTACTATAGATGGGTGCTGTTCACCATTGTATTTTCTCAAGTTCAGATATAGGAAATCTTACTTGATTACCACTAAATGCAAGGATCTTACAGGGAATTATGTTTCATGCAAAGAGCAATATCATTTATCCAACACAAAGGATTATGGGATGCAATACTATCTGTTCCAGACAACTAATGTTATTAAAACATCTTAGGTATGCTATGTAACCAGAAAGCCTGCTGTCTATTGAGCAGTTCTTGTAAAAAAGGCATTGAATAAGTGATATTGACGTACGTTCATCCATTTCTTATTCACCCAAAGAATTGAGATTACAAACTTTGCAGATTTGTTAACAAATGTATAACTTGCTTAACCTGGTTAGTTTGGGGACTGTTAAGGTGAGCAAGCTTAAATTTAGGTGTGAATTTTTTTCCCGCCCCCTACAGAACTTGTCCGTTATTGTGTATAAAAATTTACTTAATTGTATAATTGTTCCTGCATTCTGGGGGTACAGATGGGGACTTTTTTGTGCAGGATAATAATCAATATTGATCTTCCATCTCCATAATTTGGAAAATTCAGGGAGTCTCAGCTGGTTACTTTTAATTTTCATACCTGCATACCTGAAGAGACCTCTAAAGTAATATGCTTATACTCTCTGGAAGTTCACCATGTGGAGTATTGATAACACCATTTGCCTAATGTAGGAAAAGTCCCCAACTGTATATAAACATTACTCTCTGTTGTAGTTATCAAGCTAACATATTTTCACATTTATTGCATGGGTAGATTCAGGGTTAAGAGCTGCGGTTTTCTTCTAAGATGAATCTTTACTTTTCATTGACAAATATATTTTATTATGGCTTAAGAGTACCATATTTACTCAATTATACGCCACATACCAAAAAAATAAATAGAAGTTGTGGTTCATTTTGTAGGGGATTTGCTAAAAATAAAGATCAGTTGGGGATAGATGATGGCCAAGAGAGATTGTAACAGGAAGAATATAATCATAAATAAGTACAATAAAAAAAGTTTACATAATATTCCCTAAACTTTTTACTAATTCATATTGGAGAGCGAAGGTTCAGATCATAATTTTTGGGCAAGACATTACTGTAAAGTTAAGATTCAAACCTTTTTCCTATAAAACAAGCTCTTAATTCACCATGCAGCTTACGTTCAGGGTCAGCTTATAATCAATTAAAAACGGTACTTTTACTGGCATTGCAGACTAAATCTTAATTAAGTTATTTGCAAAAGTATACACTTTACATTGAAACTAAACGTATGAAACATCGGTTTTATACTGATCAAATTTGAAAATTTCTAGTTCCCCATGTCTTTGAAAAAGAACAATGGGGCTTGATTATGATTATTAATACCTAGTGCAACTACCATTATGTACAAGTGTAGTCGCCTCTCCTATACACTGATCTTGAAAATCAGTGACAGTTGTTATGGAAACAAGAAGACAAAGTTTCAAGATCTATGTGAGGGATGAAAAGTACTAGAGGTGTCTGAACTGCTGTGCTTGGAATTACAGTTGAAGCAAATACATGTAGTACTTTACCACACATGAAACTAGTTTCTACCAAACTTAAAGGAGACATTTTCAGATGTTTTAGAGCTTCATATTATTGGTTAGGAATCCCAGGTGTGATAAGGAACTTTTGAGACTAACATGGATCAGTCGGTACCAGAAACTTTAGTTTGACACTGCCCAGTAAAAAATATTTATATTTAGTATCACAAATATTGATTTTTGTTGCTTTGCAGGCACTATTATGCAAGTTTTATAGGTAATCTATTATAATACAAGTTACATTTGTAAAACAATGTATATAAAGAACTTCCAGAAAACTGAAATGTATTTATATTCTTATCTAATTGTTTCTGAAACAAGATGATTTTTATGATGGCGAGTTTCAAAATCCTTTTAACAAATACAAGTACGGTACTGTAGTTGGTTGTTGCTGAAAGATTCACTACGGACTTCATAGTTAGTAGTAAGCATAACAGTTAATGTTCTGGTATACTGTAGTCAATTACAGTCTAATGGGCAAATGCCTTTGTATATCTAGAAGCAGTAAAACAAAATAATATATTCTAGTACCCCAGGTAACAGGTCAACAGTGCAGTGCCATTATATCATTACATAAACATTACATTGGGTGAGAAAAATACATTACATGAAGATATAAGTGACATCAAGGTGGTGATGAACTATTACCCAACCGTGAATATCAACAATTATTCAATGGCAATATTTACTGTCTGAAACTTGCAGTTATCTCCATTTATTTTATAAATATTCTTGGGAGAAATTCTGTTAACCTCTTTAGCAGAATGTTTTTAAAGAACTAATACGAATACCTCACATAATGTAAAAGCTATTTGTAGATTAAGAGAATTGCAAATTGAGTGCTTAGAAAACATTCTATTGAGCTAGGCTGTGTAGATAGGTGAGGTTATTGAGGGCCTTATTCCTCTCATAAGGGTTGCGTGCAGTAACGTAGGAATGAACCTGGACCAGTTTAATTAATGGAAGGCAATAATGCTACAGTTCCATCAATTCAGTGCTGCAAGAATGGGAAAATATTATCATGGGTAATAGCATACAAGGGCCAATAAAAAAAAGTGGTGACAGTTAAGAGTACAGTTCTGCAACATAATCAAAACCACCATGGAATTTTTTTTTAACTAAATGAAGCTCAATAACAATGAATCAATGATAATACACTAATGCAACAACCATTTTGTGGTTATATAGGAATACTGCACAAATAAAACCATATAATATAGTTACGAGAAAACATCTGCAAAAAACTACTCAACCTTGTATAGGCTGAGATCAAGTGGCAATAATTTTCAGACCATCATTATATCAAAGAAAGCTTATTCTAGTGATGGAGAATAATTCCAAGATCACAATGTGTTTTGGACATATAGGGCAAGAACTAGACAAAAGGACAGACATGAGATACAGAAAATAGGTTGATAAAATAAAGGGGAGACAGCCAAGGGTGCTGCAATAACACCAGAACAGAGGAGGTTAGTGCAACATCAGACAGATTCATTTCAATTTAATTTCCGGTAAAAAGATATGGGTGATCCTGGGATGACCAACCTATAATTGGGCCTGAACCATCTCCCACCTTCTGTAATGGTGACAAGGGTTATGCCACTGAGACACAGTTTGATAGAATGAAGTTTATTCCCAGGGGTTATAGACCAATGAAAGTGCCATCTCACGATTAAAAAGGAAAATGAAGCTAGGAAATGGTCAAGAGTAGGTACACACGAACATATGGCTGAGTGAGCTCACACACCCATCTATTCATTACCATGACAAGGAACCCAGCAATACTAGACATTTTTATTTTCAACTAGAGGAAAAACCACTGAATTCCCCTGAATAAAGGGTGATTAAAGCTGAAGCCATAAAGTACATGGAGAGATAAGGAGCAACAAAACTAAAAATTTCTTATTCATATTTAACAATTTACAAAGAGAGATGGTACCAAAGGGAATGATTGAATTTTCCACAAAAATATTGCATTCATAGTTAGTGAACAGGGTCATGTATATCAGATGATTCAACTTAAAAACTCAAATTATTCAAGGAAAGCAATAAACACCTTAAACTACGTAAGACAATATAAAATTATGAAATATTAATTTTTTACTTTATTATATACTGTACTATAAAAAGAGCATTTAAAGTAATCCTAATACCAGAATGTTCCAGTGAAAGAAATGCAAATCGGAATGCAGTGCTATCATGACAACACAACTGAAACAACTATTTACAAACATCTGTACTTTCACACTTTTTCATCACTGTATACAGACAGGTAACAAACTGCCATGGGCACAAAAGTGAAAACAACTTCCAAGATCTGGGCACTAAAAAGCCTTATTCACATGTGTATGACCAGATATGACACAACCTTTTACCTGAGTCAAGGGAGTGCATTTACAAAATCAAGGAGTTCCCAGACAGCACTGTACAGTATCATAAAACAATTCCTAAGTGATACTGATGATTTGTAACTGAACCTTATTAGCAAGCTATTTTTCCCAATAAAATATATGGGATGTACTCTGTAGGATGAGAATTATGCACTATAGAGTTTTTTTTACTGAATTTTCCAAGATGAACAGGCTTTATCAACCGAGGCCAATGAATACAAAGTAATATAATCATAATCCCGTTTCAACATGTTTTAACCTCTTCAACATGATGGCAACCTGTACTCCACAATCAACTGGCTTAAGATTCTTCTTCTTAAGACAGTGTCTTCAGAAGCTTTCTCCTAGTAAATTCATACATTATTAAAAGTACCGTACTCTATACCAAAGGGGTAAACTTTCAGTTAGCATTACATATTATACATGTGGGGTTTGACAGTCCTGAAAGAAATTTATGAAATGTCAAATATACACTAATCATGAAAATGGGATATTGTGAGTAATCATGACGTGATATACTGATTTCTCAATATGGAGCTGCATGGCTAGTCGAAACAACTTACACCAACAACAGAAATTGATATTTCTACACTATGAAAAGATGTGTGAGACAATCTCTATTGAAGCACAATCACAAGAACTACATGATACCTTTAACTAGTACTGCAGAAGCTCGTCCAATAAACTTTATACAGTATGTGCTGATTTCACGCTACTGTAAGAAGGTTTACTCTTAAAGCAAAATAAAGGTAAGAGATAGACCATGGTATCCAGTTGAAATTCTGTACCTAATAATCCATGCCACTAATATGTAATAATAAGCAAAAAATTCATATACCATTTGTAACTCCACACTTTAAAATATGTTATGTCAAAGCACAATCCTTCCAAATTATCATAAAAGACTAAACTTAGCCTTACAGTCCAAGCAAAATCTAATACTGTGCCATGTTTGTTTATCCCATTCAAAATATAAAACAACCAAATTCAAAACTTCATGATCACCACCCAATAGGTTAACTCTCAATAACTATTGTCTAAAAGGATCAAAGTTACATACATCATACTGTGAAAGAGAATATACAGGTATTAATGAAATCTAAGTACTGAATGTCACTTGTGGTTTCAGTGGTGTGAGTATCAAGAAAGTATAACTTTTTTTAGTATACAACTACAGTGAATGATTACTTGAACCATGTCATAAATTCCAGGGAGATATCTCTGTGTACAATTTTCTGTTATATTGTTAATTTCACAAATCCTTTACATAATTCAGCTTAGTTACTCAGTTACAGCACATTAATGAGGGAGAGGCAAGTATGACAAATTGCACAAATCATTTGAGGTTGGTCACAAACACTATAGAGTGTAGATAATCGCATTAGATTAGCAGAACCGAAACGGAATACACACACAAGTAATCCAAAGATGGCAGACTAGATTTGGAAAGCGTCTGTCTTCTCTATTTGCTTCGCCTTGTCGCCATTAGGGGAGTTTCTGGCAGTATTAATTTGTGCCACTCATTTTCAAAAATTCGGATTATGGGACAATTTAAATTAAAGTACTGTACAAAGCTATGGGTTAAGGGACTCATTGTACAGGATTTTTGTTTTCCCATAAAGTCGCTTTCCTTCACTTTATAAAGTAGGACAGGCCAAATTTTAGTTGAATATACCATTATACCCAATTACTGTACACAAGTGTATTATTATTATTATTACTGTACTACAGTAACTCTAAGAGAATGCTGTAATTAAATTACAATTAAATATGCCATTTGTTAAAAAAAAATAATGTTAGGGTACTCAGAATTGTACCGGGATATCACCATGCAATTTATAACATGCTTTGAAACATTACCCTTTATACTGTGCCCTGCATCCCTAAAGTTCATATCATCTAAGTGTCTTGCTAATGATGATAAAGCTATGTTATCAATGAAAATGACATCTATGATAAGAATAATAATTATGACATCCAAGTATAACTGATGAACATGTTATTTATAAAACCTGTATGTGTATACACTAAAAATATTTTTTCATCTAACAAACCTCCTAACACTGGAGTAGTAAAGCCACATGCTACCCAAGCTTGGGCTAGTAACAGTATTAAAAAGCTTAAAAAAAAAAAAAAAAGTCGACTACTCCACATCCACAACAGTTAGCAACCCTTTCAGCACTCATAAGTATTATGCACCATCACAGACTGCACAAAGCAATTTTTTGACTAAAATTATTAACTAGGTTAGTCGCGAGTATACTACATAAAACAACCTACAAAATACAAACATCATTAAGAAATAGTCACCCTGTCTTCACAATGATCCTTTAAACTTTGGCTTTCAGCAACTGTGGAGAAATCTGTAGCTTAAAGTTTGCGAGGCTGAAATGCTAATGCCAACGCATCTTCAGTTTTCTGATTTTTTTGTATGGCCTACTCCCATGCTTCTATGTCTTAATGCTAAACTTGAGATCAAAGATTTAAAAGCTTACTTGAATGGATTATTTTCTGTAAATTTAAAATATAGTTAGCTACTACTGTACGATTTTTTTGGCTCGTGAAATTTTGTACTCATCTGTACTGCGCTACAACTCTGATAATGATGCTGACTGAATATGATTCTATATTTCACGGATGTAATTTTGGTATAATACTAATAGCACCGTGAAATATTCTCAAGATGAGAAAGACTTTAAATCCACTCAAATATTTCCTAACATGTAGCATGTTAAGTGATCCTATTACCAGTAATTGAACCCACAAACCTGTAACAATGTCTAGTTTCAGAATTGGCGAGCATCTACACAAACCAAGAAATGTGCATCAAACAGATACTGCATAACTTTAAATAACAGACATCTAAAAGTGGCCCATTTCCATTCACAACCTTGAAGGAAATTACAGTACAGTATTATACTTTCATTTACCAACACATTACCTCTCAAAATGATGTCCACCTGTACAGGTATATGCATGTCAAACAACTATAAAAAAAATCTATCAAAAATCCTTATCAATTGATACAATCTTGCAATTTCCAGTCAGTAACTCAATATTTATAATTGGCAATTCTATAAATCTTTCTTTTATCAAATCATTGATGTATTCACCCCTATCGCATCAGATCCCATCCCAATCCTAAACGGAAGCATAGTACTACTGTAATAATACATGAAGTGTTGGGCAGCATACCAAAAAGAAACAAACTGCTGTGATGTCCTCTGCTTTGTCAGCCTCTCAATGGTAACTGATCATGGAAAGGAAAGGTACTACCCACACAGAACTTAGATGATGGCAATTTGGGGGGCATCCATAATAAAAAAAAAAAAAAGAGCATTAGCAAAATTACGCTTAGTTTTCAAAATAGTTTACTGTCTGTTGTTATTCAATAATCAAGCATTATAGATGGAAAAGTTAGCACTCATTTTGATCAATAATTATAGCATTTTACATCAGTTTGTTTGTTTTTGGTCAGGTCAATAAAAGTTATTGAGATCTACACTCAACCCCCAGCTATAGTGGGTTTACATAAAAAACATACTTAAATGGGTAATGCACATCCCAAGCGGTGTCATCATGAGTTGTGAAAAAAATACGCGTTCAGAGTTTTGGTGATCGTGCGCCGATCCTAACCCATTCCCTACCACCCCTCTTGACCCCTCATTCATATCACATATATAAATAATTATGCTTGATTGGCCTATGTATGTCATTCTCTCTCTAGTGACAAAAATAATTCTAAATTTGAGCCAAAAGTATAGAAAATGTATGTTTTGAAAGGTTATTCATTCTAAAAGGGTAAGCCTAAAATTGCGAGTTTAGTGAGCAAGGAGTGAGGGTGATAGTTGGCAAGTTCAGCTACTGTATCACCAACAATCAATGAGTTTCTACTCATACAAAAACATTTTCTTAGTTTGTATTCATTATTCTTTTTCACTTTTTTTTAGAATCACTTGCAATTTTCACCATATCAAATGTCTGTACCTGAATATGTGCTAATAGTATGAAAAATGTCAGTTTTGAAAATTTCTTCACTATAAAGGGGTTGGCTTTTCGCGAGTATATCAAGCGAGTGTGAGGGTGATAGTGAAGTGGCAAGTTCAGTTATCACCAAATTTCACCGATTTTTTTTTCATGCACATAAATTCCTTAGTTTGTATTAATTATTTTATGTAATATTCTCTTAAAATCACTTACATTTTTCATCATATAAATAAACTATGTGTATAATCAACACATTATGATAAACAAGTCTTTTCTTATGACTGTTTTTATGTATTTAATGTCTTTGTTTACCTTTTACCATGAAAATGTGAACGATATCTATGAATTATGGCGAAATGAGAGGAATGAAGTGCAAATATGCTAGATCTGGGTGCCACTTTGACAGGCCTGGTGACAATTTTATTATTTCCCATTATTTCACAATAGCTATTATATTGCATTTTTTTATATTAAGCACATGTTTATGGACCAATTTTGTGCTATAGCTGGGGGTTGAGTGTACAGTACTTCTAAAAATAACTTTTTAAATAAGCTCAACAGGTGCAACATTTATGACAACAATGCTTGATGTAAAAGGATTAAATACCATTATTTACTTCAGATTTTGAGCATGGGATTATACTGTTGTTTCCTCAAGTGAAAATGTGTTCATTCAAATAACAATGAGTAACAGAGTCAAATCCATTCATAGACTTGCCTTTCTATTTATATATAATAATGAATTAACTTGACATAATATATCCCCATCCACATAAACTGATGGTTGTTGTGCTTAGAAACTTAGTTACTTAACATGTAAAAATAAGTGAAAAATTAAATACAAATAAAACATAAGGGGCTGGGATACTAAAATCTTTGATCAGGAAGGAGCATAGACCACACTCTATTGACCTGTATAGCAAGAGTGAAAGAAAACGTTCAACATATTAGGAGATGCTCCCAGACAATACCTGCCAAGTTCTTGTACTATACTCTTGTTCTCTAGCCAGTACTGTATGAGATATTCCTGGGGAACCATTATGTAGTGCCCTTACTAAACTGAAGGAAAAATTAAGGAAATAATGATGAATAAAGTTGTCTCAGAAATCCTCCTATCACCAGGTAGGCAGAAAATACAATACCCAACACATTACATGACCTGGCAAGAACACTCGAGCTTATTATACCTGAAGTAACCTGGCAGGGAGGACACAGGAGCTTATACAACCCGAGATGAAGGATAAATTTGGCCTACATGACTTGAAGGATCTGACTGGCCTCAAACACAGTGCCAGGGGGTAGGATGACCGGGGAGGATACATGTCCAGCCTCCACACACACCAGGTTGGGGAACTCCTCTTCACCAAAATCTGGGATTTCCTTAGCCTTCTCGATCCATGGGTTCCACACAACTGCAGAACAAAGATGCTCATATCAGTAACTTCAACACATTCTAAAAGAAAATCCTCATTCTTGGCAACAGCTTACTCCATATAAAATAATTACTGTGCCAGCAACTTAGTACCTTTGCTATATTACTATTTGGAGTACTATGAGTTACACTTACCATCCGACATAAAAAAAATTATTAAAAAAATTATTATTCATTTAGACTTGAAACTTTCTGTGTAAAATCAAGATATCAGTACTGGCATTGTGGGTGCATGTGAATGCAATGACTTCCTGTGTCAATACTAGACACCAGAATTTGCATGTAAATATTCTAATTCCATACAAAAAATTGTACAATTTTGCTCTTTAAAATTTCCCAATACAACATGACATTGCGAGGTCATAATATACATTTTTCATGACAGCACAATTTTCTTAATAAAATTACCTCCGGCACGAAGCTTTTAAGTTTATTTATAAAAAGAACACTTACATAATGAAGCTATGTCAGTATTCTACAAACATTTGTGCATGTACATGCAATTCCAATAAAAATTCTATTTTTGACAAATTTTTAAATAAAAAATAAATCTTGTTTTGCACTACTAGTGTTACCTACCATGTATATCGGGGCTGCTAGGCCATACAGCTTGAGGAACTTCAACAACAACTACCATGTATATTTCATAACTTTCATCACTATTTTTTCATGATTGCAGTCTTTTTCACACACAAAACTGGCCATTATAGAGTAATACTGCAGACAAATTTTTAGTACTGCAGACAAATGTTTACTATGGTAATCAAGCATTTACTACTGAATATCAACTCTGGATGGTATCGCATTTCAGAGCATCACAGTCGGCCTGCACGAGATAACGGGAAGACGGATGACTCAAATATGTCCTAAGTATGCAATAATTCGATTCTGGATGCTGTGAAAATACAGTACAGTGGACTCTCCAATAACGCGGTAGTTACGTTCCTGGAGACGTCGCGTTATTAAAAAACGCGTTATTTAAACTTAATTTCCGCATAGGAAGCAATGGTAATAGTGGGGGTTGCGTTCCTGGACAATGCAAAAGTCTACCTTTTGGGGATTTTGTTACTCTAATGTATGAATAGTAGAGTCAAACTAAAGTATGTAGTTGGTGACTCAAACAACAAAACCCCACATTCTCGTTTTATTTATATTTGTAAAGTAACGGTACACTTTCCTTCACATTTAACACTCGTCACTCCAGTCTGCCTACTCACCCCGCTCTCCCTCCCCACCCTGCTCTCCCTCCCCACCCCGCTCTCCCTCCCCACCCCGCTCTCCCTCCTCACTCTGTGTTTCCTCCACATCCCGCTCTCCTTCCTCACTCCGCTCTCCCTCCCCACCGCGCTCTCCCTCCTCACTCTGTGTTTCCTCCACATCCCGCTCTCCTTCCTCACTCCGCTCTCCCTCCACACCCCACTCTCCCTCCACACCTCCTCGCTCTCCTTCCACACTCGTGTTACCTTCCTCTGACACCACATCTGTCTTCCTTTTAAAGAATTGATCAAGTCGTGTCTGTTTGGTCAGAGAGCGGGCCTGAGCAGCTCACCCTGCTTCCCGCCAAAAGTAGTGTGGGTGAGCGTGGCCGCGTTAAATCGAACAAATAATGTTATTTAATCATATCCCCCCTATATATTATACCGCGTTGAATCAAAACCGCGTTACTCAAAACCGCGTTATTGGAGAGTCCACTGTATTTTGACCAAGACAGATCGTGACTATGGCCTTAATTAATATTATACAACAGCTAGCAGAACACAACTGATGTAAACTGGTTAAGTACAAAGAACTAAAGTACATGAACCAAATATAATATCCCTTATACAGAACAAGGAGGCTCAAGACAATAGCCAAAACGGGTAGTACTGTACTGTACTCATATAATGGACGTTGAACTGTGATAGAGGGAGATGAAATTCCCATTTTAGCAGTCTATTTACCTATGCTGGACTGTTTCATGTATAAGTCGTCCAATATATATGCATATAAGCAGATTACTATGATTGGCACACCTTTACCAAAGAAAAAGAAAATAATAACAGCTATTAAAATAGTCATCAAGCAGCTACTACTGTACATGAAGTTTCTATAAACTTACTTGGTACTCCTGTACCTACTTGACATGGGAACACGAATATGTATTCGTGTTAGTATAATTTCTGAGGAAAACTTTTGCACAATACCTACCAGTATCAACGAGGTTATACTTTTGCATCCTCATTTTGCGGCCACTGACAACATTGGTGATGATGTGCTCCAGGGGTGTGTTCTGGTAGATACGGTCTGTCCACTCGTTGATTGTCACTACATCCCGGTGCTCCTGGTACAGGGTCCCCTCTCGCGTCTGTTTGAAGTGTGGATTGTAAAGAACACATCTTTTTTCTGCATGGTTAAAGTGTACAATACAACTAACTTAAATGTCAAGTCCTCCTCTAAGGGACTAAATCATTTTTCTCTATTATTTTCTGGAATAGTACACTTCCACTCCTGTAGTGTCATATAAGTGTCAGTTATTTTATTTCTATTTCCTTTCATACTGTGCTTATATAAGCACATGATACTAATGAGAGGCATATGGAAGTAAAGACAAAAAATATTTGTACCTTATCTATATATGTACAACCCCTCATGCCAGTTATCTGGCATCGACGGACATCAGGAACTTTGAAATAGGTGTGGAGCAGGAAGGTGAACGAGAGTGTCTCAGCTCCAGGGTTGTACACAGAAATATTAAAATGCAGCTCCTTTTCCCGGAGAATGAGGCGGTATGTTAAGCTGAAGCTGAAAAACAAAAAAGAACACACAGGGTTTTAACTAATGTCATCCACCTCAACACACAAACTACAGTATTGTATGTTTAACTAAAACTATACTGCAATGACAGACACTTTTTTTCATCAGGCATACCATGAATCTATAGTACAGTACATGTGAATATGACCAGAAGCCATTGGGACTCACGGGTAATTCCACATAGAACGAGTAAACTCATTATCAAGGAGCTGGAACATAGCCTCCACATCTCCAGTAGGCAGACGCTCTGGTGGCTTTTTCAGCTCCCAGCGGCAGATACGAGCAAAGCCATGCTGGGGCCCCGTACTCCAGGGACCAAACTGAGCTGAAGGAGAATCAATGAGTTAATATAACTAATTTATATTAGTGCAACTATATATTTAGCAAAACAGTAGAACTGGTTTAAAAATTTGAATAAAATAACATTCTTACTTACGAAACACAATAGGAATTCCTCCTCGTATGGCTCGCTTCCCATCAAATATTGCTTGCTTGCTGTAGAAATAGATGAGAGCAGAAATCAACTTAGATGATCAACAACTTTGTGAACTTTCCATTTTCCGTAAAGAAATTGATAAAATATTTAGCTGTGGCCCTGTCCCCTGCAATTGCATATGATAGCCCCTATGACCAATAACTTTACATTAACTAACATAAAAGGTCATATTATCAGGCCATTATTCCACTGTAAGTTTCACTAGGGCATGTACAAGTGTGGAAGACTGCTCACTATCCAGGAGAGTTTAAATTCAACAGACCTCTTCTACTCACTAAGTTTTAGGTCATGATTCATCCATTTTAATTTTGTTTATACCATAAAATACATACCCCGAACTTCTCCCACTTCACACCATAAGTATAATCCTTCTTTTGTCAAAATACCAACCCCTTCCAACCTACCCAACTTCTCTTCATCCTGATCCACCATATTACACCTACCCCACCCATAATACCTACAGTTTTCAACCACTCTTTCTTCTCTTGCCACCTTCCCTTCCCTCCTATCTCACAAAAACACAGTCTGCCATTACTGACAACACTTGTTCTGGTCCACTGCTTCAGAATGTAACCATGCTGCTTTTTATCTCTGGGTAATTTTTATAAGCCATGTGGAACAAGAGAGCATTCACGGAATTCGTTATGGTAGTGAGGCAGAGAGTAGCAGACTGGAAAGTTGGAAGTCAGTGAGGCGTGGGGTTAGGTGCACCAACTGTGCGGCTCAGGTTCACACTATTCTCCTACTCTCAACTGACCTCACCCTATACTGCATTATGGTAAATTTATCTCAATCTATATACACAGTACACTGTATTTCCAGCAAAACGCCATACTTTTTCATGGGCCATAAGTTAATAGGTTTTCAGTGCAATAGCATTCAGTTCATTTTCATTTACTCTGGCAGTAGACAATTTTACTAAATAAAGGATCGCTCACACTAATGGGATTGAAACCCCAACACATCATACAAGCTATAAATACAAGTTCTTCTCTTTCTTCTGTGAAACATGGTAAACATAGGACTTAATAACCAAGATAACCCAAATACAATGTGTGAAAGTAAATTAATAGAAAAATTAGTGAAACAAAAGACTTTCCTAAACACAGGATTAACATGAAAACCTAGCTAACAACTGTTCTCACTGAACAGTTGGCAAATTCTCTCCCAAGCCATTACATCATTTCAATAGTACCATGAACAGCATAACAAATGCATCAGAAACTGGGGACTAGATTATTACAAATGCTTATACAGTCAGGGTTAAACCTACAAGCCCAGGGTTCCATGGAGGAAAACAGCTTACAGTCATCCCTCCGCTATCGCGGGTTCCACTTTCGCGTTTCGTAACTATCGCGCATGTGTGAAAAGTTCACCTTCATCCGCTATAGCGCATCCGTATGCGGACTATCGCGCACGTAACATTCAAATTTGGCGGTGCGATTGGCCAAGCACACTGGACTGACAGCCATGTTTACCATGACATGGTGTTACAGCAGTAAAGATGAAGACTGTGTGGGTTTATAACTAGCCCTGCTTATCAACCCTATCTTTGTTTAACACAAGAGTTAACTCGTGATACAATGTGTGGAGATAAAGCTTTTTCATCTGTGCCTAATTACACCTCGGTCTGGTATAGAATGTCCAATACGTCGATATAAGACGTCGTTCCTATAGGGATGTATATTACAATTCGTATTAAGCATATTAAATGCATATAACAATTTGTATTAAGACGATTCATGACTGAAATGAGTCGTCGGCATCGATGGCATGTGTGGTAATAGTGGAGGTGGTAGGGGGAAGGGGGGAGATAGCGTGATATCGTTTGTTTACATTTTATTAATCATACGTTATTAGTGTTTCCTTCTTTTTCTGTCTTAGAAATACCGAAATAACTTCCTTTTTTATATGGAAGGATATGGCTTTCCATTTTGTAAATGCACCACCTGACATGACTGAGTGTTGAAGCCAGTGTTTAACTCGTAATTACTAAACACGAGCGAGTCACACACACGGTGACAAGGCAGGCTAGGCCTATATTCCCATGACCTTGGGCTAGGGGGAATGGAGATACTGAGGGTAAGGGGGGGGGGGGAAGGAGTGCGGGAGAAGTGGTGGCAACACACACACTTCACTTATTTTCGCCACCCATTTTATATGGATGCAATCGTTTTGAAAATAATTTTAAGTTAATATTTTGGTAGCTAATTCTGCAGTCAGTGAGACATCCTACTCTGGCACATGCTCTCGGAATCAGACGCCCGACTCTCCACATGTGAACACGTTTTGTTATGTTTAATGAATTGCCATCGTGTTTGAGGTCTCATAGTAAAAAAAAAAAAAACGTCAATTTCGAGAGACATAAGAACCTATCCCAATTTTCATCATTAATCTTTAGTCCCTAAGGTCAGTCAGGCATATCCATTTACGCACCACCTAAGTTAACCACAACACTCAACACGCTTACTGTACTTGTGGCGTCCACTGTATTAAGTTAAAAATGCAATTTTCTTACTAATCTACTTTAGTTTTCATTATATGCAAAGAAATATTAGTAAACAAAAGCATGTTTAGGGAGGAAAAATCTTGAAATATGAGGGACTGGGAACCAATTTCAATTATTCCCATTAGTTATTAAATTCCGCTATCGCGAATTCCGCTATCACGTGCTACTTACGGTACCAATTACTCGCGATAGCGGAGGGATGACTGTAGTATTAATCAAGCAAAATCCTTAAATTAAGTCATTTTGCTGAATGGGCAAGGGACAGTATTCCTCAAAAAACAATATGAAAACTCTCTCTTTCTCTAAGTGACTGTAGTTCTCAGATAGAGGACATGATGCATCAAACAAGAGGCTTGTTTTTACCCATGTAGAGTAACATGTGACTTGGCTACCCTGTAATTTGTAATTTCCTCCGCTCCGCACTGACGACACCCTACAAAAACATCTTCCTGTCCAGTAAAAAGGTTGAATTTAAACCTTCACACCTGGCAGTCAACCTGCTCACTCACTTCCTCTACACAGTTACAGAGTAAATTATCTTTCTACTATCATGCTATAAGGCATACAGTTGCATTTTCATGTATCATACCCAATACAGAATTTCACATTTAGTATAACTATAAGAACATACAGTACTATATATATACTTGAATACTGGACAAAGGCATGTAACCTAGTTATATAACCTGACATCATCATCCAGAACTAATAGGTATACTGTTGTTGTTGTTCCAGATGATTTTTTCCAAAATGTGGTAAAGGGCCATTTACATGTCCATGACTTTATTCCTAAAATGCATTCATTTCAACCTTTCAGTATAAACAGCAAAATAGGGAAAGTCAAATTATTTTATTCACATATCTTATGATGCATCTTAGAGAAGGAGACTACATTTTTTATGCCACTTAACAAAAGAAGTTGCTGCTTATACTGACCTGACAAACAGCTGCTCTTGATTGTTGACGCGCCACGATACCACAGTAGCACCTGCAGGTAATGGCAATATTATGACTTCACCTCAAATAGTAAAGTATTAATATATTTATCCATAACTTTAAGTTATTTATTAACAAAATAAATCGCAGTAATGTAACCATGCAGTTTAATTCTCTAATTCACCTTTAAGTTAAGGTATACCTGTACGAGTACTTTAATTAATGTTATATCGACTAACTGACGTACAGTACGGTACTGTCCCTGAAAATGACAAACTTCTGATCCACAGGGATGAAACTAAGACTAACCTAACCATTTCCATCCCCCATGGACTACGTTACTTGCAGATGTCATTGTGATCTGCGGTGAAAGTAGATAGCAAGTAAGGCAAGCCTGAAGCAGAGTTGATATGCACTGGAGAGAAGAGAAATGAAAATCAAAAGGAGCAAGACAGAGGGATGGTAGAGGAATAGTGTGACTGCAAGGAGTGAGAGTAGAGTACAGCAGTTTAAATATTTTGGGCCAATTATTCAAAGTACAGTAATGAAATGTGTAATAGAGATGTAAAATACAAGTGTAAGCAGGTGAAGTAAGTGTAACATAACGTCAGGAAAATTTTTCGACGAGGGTACAAGTATCTGCAAGAGTAGAGGGGAAAGTATGGTACTGTATTACAGCTAAAAACAAGCTAATGTACAATATCTATTTAGCTACAATAGTACAATCCTTCAAAAAAAGTGGCAGTAAGTAAAGGACTATAGATTCCCTCCAATTTTCTAAGAAAGTAAGATGGCAGATCTGGGCAGGGCAGACTGAGGAGGAGCAGCAGCCAACACTGTAGCTGGGAGCTCCTGAATCAATAGCAGAGGAGGAACTGGAAGAGTAAAAAAGCAGGAGAACTGCAGCGTGAGCCAGACAGGAGGCAAAAACTGTGTCACCATCTCCTCTCTCAGCTTCAACCCCAACTCCAAACTCCATGGAAGGTGAGCATTGAGACCATGAACCCAGATGGCTTTCCACAACTATAATCTCAATGTTGGAGCCTATGTAATACTCAAGGCAACTTGTATCACAGCAGTGACTGCAGCCTAAAGGCTAACAAGGTTGCACACCACTAAATAACTGTATCTTACATGACACTGACTGCATCCTATAGATTCCACCACACAGATAGTTCAGTAGCCCAATGCAATGACCGTACCACTTTGGGAAGAGATGAATCCTAAAAGCTACAATGGATATATTCTCCATCTCCTCCACACTGATGATACCACACAGTACCACCATAGTAACTGGAACATACAATACACCTTTAATATAGCTGTATCATATTTTAACATAAGCTCCAACTCGTCACTACAGAGGAAGTACGCACCTATGTTTTCTTTATTCATGCATCGTCTGGGATGCATTCATATGTTGACAAATCTTAATTTTTCAAGACTAACAATAAAAATTTTGCTCTAATACATAGATTCCAAAGTCTCCAGAAGGAAGATAATCGTAACAGTCCATTCTCCTCACTTCATACCAGTTACATATAGTTATTGTAATGGTACAGTACATTAAAGCGAATTAATTACAAGTATAAAATAGTACAGCAATACTACGAAAATAACTCAATTCTCCAGTACAAAAAATAAAGTTTATTTTCTCTACTAAAACACGGAGTAATTATCCCCGAGAAAAAAAACCTGTCCTTGAATACCAGCGTTCTTGTGGCTCCCCTGCTGCTGCCAACAGGATGCACAAAGAATACTAACATGCTATACCTGATAATTAACTACCTCAGACACTTGTGTATTCCAATTGCCTATACTGCCAGTTTACCAAGGCCAAGGTACACTTGTTACAGTACGGTACTTTACTGTATTGTACTTAGAAAACATGATGATGTACTGTACATACAGTATATTTATATAAAACACCATAATCACCAAAGCTTATTTCATCCATACAACTTAAACCTAAGCAGTTATCTATATAGAGGGACACAGCTATTCATATATAGTACCCACCAAGAGCTAACATTACCTACCAATATCATTCTTTTTCTTTCCCATAAGCTAAATAAAGCTAAGAATAAAATAGGCCTATGTAGCTTCACCTAGTAGCATGGTATAAATCAAAAGATGGTAAAAAGCAAGTTGGAGAAAATGTATTCATCTTCTGCCATAATTGAAGGTCAAGGCAGACCTGTAGCAAGCACCCTCTATTTTTCCATGCCTACACATACCGGTAAATCTGATTCCTGAAACTACATTAACAGCAAATACTGGTACAGTAGATCCTTGTTATTATGCAAATATTTTTCCCATGGGTGATGGTACGGTACCGACTAAAATATAAAACTATTTCACATGAAATAAGCAAGAACTGGGTTCTCTCTATGAAAATTACAGTACCGTACATTAATAATATGCCATTATATATCAAGTAATTAGTAAGCCTTACCTCTCAGCCACATTGAAAATCTGAAACACGAAACATGATATACAATGCATGTACCGGTATGCAAAAAAGATGAGCAAATCCACAATTGCCACAAATTCATAATCATATCTCATATTTGACAAGACACTTGAGGTTAAACCTCAAGTAATACATAAATTTACTTCCGCAACTGAAGTCTATAGCACGAGAAAAGTGCTGTGTACAATATCAAGTATAAAAGGGGACTTCCTAGGAACACAGGATACCCTATTCCAAGTTAGGTTAGGTCAGAATAGATAAGACCAAACTTGGCTTGAATTTTCCAATTCATATAATTATAAGGAAATACAGTCGCGGCACATAATCCTTGACCACACCTCCCCTTACACCCTGATCGAGGACTATGTGCAGCATCTGTACATGCGCGATGAAAAATGGAAAATACAAGCCCACTTTTGCAACAACTTGAGTTAGCTTTTCCATTTTATAAAAATATTTTATTTGCTAAAACCTGAAAAACCCAAGCCAAACTCTGGCACTTCAATTTTTAACTTTAATGCCTTCCAAAATTGAAAAGTTAAGAGTCACGTTTTGCCAATTTTCAAAATCTAGCACACTTGGAATAATTTTACTATACCTGTACCATTAGAAAATATACTTGCCAAGTTGACCAATGTTTTTTCAGGAGTTTTGCCATTTTGACCGATTTTTATATTATCCAGAAATGCTATATTTTGGAGATATCCCACTTAGCCAACATTTATGCAGGAAAAGTACAGTATTAGGAGGCGGGGAGGGGAAATTATGGAAACATAGCTTTGCTTGGCATGATAGCCTCAGGTTTTGTAAAACTTGGCTCCGGTCCAATTTCCCAATTTAATGCTTTCTGAAAATGGGATAATCCAAGACAATTATTGCCCAAACTCAGGTTCCCTAATATTTGATATCTATGACATGTCATCAATGCAAAATCAGACTCAAATATGGTAAATTTACACGTTTTAATCCATACACAACCCAAACTCCCAACACTCTCCCACAAGAAAGGTGGGTAGGGGTTATCTAAAAAACACAGCAGTTCTGAATAAAACACAGGCAAATTCCACTTTTAGTATAGCACAACACACCAGAAAAACACAACTTAGGGTGTGTATTGTCTAACTTTTACTTTTTTCTTCACCTATAACCCAGCATTCCCAAGATTGTCAAGGGAAGGGTTCTATAAAATGCCTTTACAAGACTGCAGAAAAAAGATTACAAAAAACACCAGCCGGAACTCTGGTAAAGAATTATCTCTTTTTTTTTTTTTATTACTAAGGCTATTTTCTTTCCAGTCCAAAAATTCCAACCAACTAACACACATAGACGAATACTGGAGAAATATGAATATTTATTTTTGGGGGACATCTCCTTATACTCCCTTGGTAACCCTTGAGAGAGACTGAGATGAAGTGATTACTTGACAAATACAGATGCTAGCACAACATTCCTCTGCCATAAATGTCAGTTCCCTGATCAGCTGTCACTTGGCTGGAACAATAAGCTGTTGTCATTTAGGAATGGTATATCAAGCAAACTTGTATGTCATTATACAGTTCAAATTATGAACATGATGCAATTATAATAGTTGGGAAAGTTATCCACAGCTAACCACCCAACGCCCAACCCCTCCCCACTACGGAAAAAAATAGGGCTCCCTCGGTCTTTCTCAGTTCGGTATTTGGCTATTTTGACATGTTGAACGATAATTTACCCCTCTCCGAAATCCTCTCAGTCTGTTGCATTAAGGCCAGACACCCAAACAAAGGACAGATCTTGCATTTTCCTCAATTTCCTTTGTTTCGTTGAGCCGGGGCGTTCAAAGTGGTGACAAAAAACTCGCCACACCACCAGACCAAAATCACGCGCGGGCGTCTCAGGGATCCCAGCTGTCATTTAGCCATTTAACTCTTCCCTCACCCTTGCCTTGCACTCAAACCCTAGAAAACCCAATCACACACACAAGAGAATCACGGAAATTGAGTAAATAATGAACCTTACCGTGTAGATTGACAGTGCATGTGGTATTGTTGCCGCGGTCGAGGACAACCACACTCGTCGCTGGCGCCGCCATCTCCACGACTGAGCTCGACCCGTCTGCTGACTCTGCTCGCCCCTTTTCCCGCCTCTTGCGATTACATGCAATTATAATTTAATTTATTTTGTCGTTATTCTATATATAATCGCATAATTAAACCCGAATATAATATTTAAATTAGCTAAATAATACTCCTCATTGACATAATATACTATGTAACAAAATTATTAATGGTGAAATTGGAATCGCGAGAATTTTTTTGGGGATGTCAGAGATCTGAGGGAGAGAAGAGGGTCATTGCACTAACCTCTCCAAAGCTTTTAACTCACGGTCATAATTCAATTTAGAGTACACAAGTTACGTTAATTACAATCGTAACAGGATAACAAAAATATATCCGCTTCAAGCCTTTCCCTATTTTCTCCACCAATGTAAATGAATATGAGTGCATATCTACACTGGAAGAAAATATGGGACTCGCATGCATATCTAACAGCTTGTATCTAGTATGATAACATGCATACGTCACTTATCCATAACTCAATATATTACGAAACAGGCAAATAAAAAGAATGAAGCTAAAGTTGTTGCGTAAATTGGTCGAGCCAGTTATTCCGTAGAGAAGAGGATGAGGGAGCATCCTCTTTGTTGTACGCTCTCTCTTTAGGGAACTAACTGGATTTTAAAAAATCCTTGCATTGCTGCAATAAGTCGATCTAGCGCCACTGGGTCACATTCCCTGACTAACTCATGGGGCATTGAATAAATACCAAAGAATTATATATATATATATATATATATATATATATATATATATATATATATATATATATATATATATATATATATATATATTGGTAAACAACGGGAACTCAATAATCCTATCACTCACTCCATCAAATCAGAGCTTACAAGCCAACCAATTCCGGAGGTCAAACATGAGTACACGAGTGATATGCCTTTTTACAAGTCTTTCACATAATATATAATTATTCGTATAATTATTATATCTCTTCAGCTGTCCCCTCTTTCCTTCCTTGTTTTTTTGTTGATTCTCCTCTTTATCACCTTCTCCCTTCCTATTATAATGTAAATATCCTAACTCCAGCCTTACGGAGCCCAAGTCCTGTGGCTGTTGCCAAATCGTTCTTAAATCATTTCAGCCACGTAATGAATATTTAACATGCCATATTTCATCTCAGGATTCCCTGAATTTAGAAGCGTAGTTTACGGGAAAACATGGGTATAGCCATGAACCCTGGGTATAGCATCACTTGCTTTGTAGTAGCTCGTCTTCAATACTAAGGTTACCACCCTGATTATATTAAACTTCGAGGTAAAGCTCTATTCGTCACTCAGTTCCTCTTACTTTGCAATGCAAATTTGTGGCGACGAAAAGACTTTTTTCTTAAAAAAGTAAGTTTAGTAATACCTGCACCCTGAGACTCCTCCAAACCACACATGAACGTGTTAACCAGAAAACACGTTATCTTATCTTATATCTTTGCTTAAATCTCTCCTAACATCTAGTCCATGACGAACGGGAAGTATACTGATGAAAGTATACTGATATTAAGCAGCATCAGGCCTGTTTATCATCAATCACGTCACTTCAAGATCTGCGAGAGGAATTACGTAACAGATATTATTCGAGCAGAAAGGGGATAAGTAAGGCAACAGAACAGATATCTACTAAAACATTTACATACAATTCTAAACAAACAAAAATCATTTAGTAGGCTGATCTGAAAGACTAGAGTAAAGGCTATTTATTATTTTTCATTTAGTAGACTAATACGAAAGTCATTTGTTCAATGGGTAGGCTACAATACTGTACAAAACACGACTAAACACCTGTTTCTACAGGTGTTCTTATTGATGTATACTGGCAAATTTTCCACATGTACAACTAGTTCCAACCAGTCACACTCAACATCCTCTCCATAACTTTCCAAGATTTTTTGTTCTTATATAATATTGACCTAGCTTTTAGGGGGGTCGCTGGCGGGACTGTCTCTATTATGAGCTTAACGACTTTGCAGCCTTACCTACCCGCCCACTGATGTACTTAATAAACGGTATTATTGCTTTATCAATGTAACCTTAGAAAAATGATGAATTAAGTGCTCACGTAATTGCTCCGCCAACCATTTTATATAAGTGGTGAAACTCTACGGCCACTGCCACCAATTATCATGGTTTTAAACAAATATAACTAAAAAAATTGAATCCAGATCCAGACTCGACTTTCCCACAAAGAAATTGCTTGTTGCCAGTCATGAGGTCCACATTTCGCATACATTTTGTAAATATATATATTTTTTGCGTACTCCTGCTACAAAATATACTTATAGACTAAGAAAAATAAAAAATATCATGGCGGAGGTAAAAACGGATTCATTCTCTAGGTTTGTGGTGGAATTTTGCCGGCGTGAATCCTGAAACATAATGTGAGGTTGTGCAGAGGGACTGGCTTGACTGGCCAGGAGCACAGACTTGACTGACCTCACCTGAGGCTGTGTGTGGGAGGTGAGGAGCAGCACCAGTACAGCGGTCCCAACACCAAGCCAAGCCAAGCAGAACAGACTCGTGCGTGACGCCATCCCACTCCTCCTCCACCTGTTCACCACCACATTCCCGAACTTCTCTCTTATTCTCTTTCTACTGGCTTTTTGTCTCCCAACAGCTCCCCAGTCTCTTACCACATCAGCTTCTGCCTCTGTCGACTGCTCCAAGTAGTGATGGAGAACTGCTGTCTGAAAATATCTTTACTGCCTTCTCACTACTCACAAGAAATCACAAAGTAGTATCTTTCAGTTTCAATAAGTTATGCATATTTTGAGTATACTGATTATTTCACAACTTTCTTGCCTCTTCACTTCTGCACGATAAATAATGGCTTTAAACACAGCAATACGGCCTTTCTTCAAAATCACATAAATTCAAATATTCTTCAAAATCACATAAATTCAAATATTCTTCAAAATCACATAAATTCAAATATTCTATATCTTTACCATTACATAACTATTATTAGTGATGGACGACAGCTTCAGCACACAATTTACCTCTTCACCACTGTCAAACACATACGTTTTTTAAGTTAATACCTATGATGAACATTTAATAAATCAGTGGCTTTGACGTGCTCTTATAAGTATCAACGACCAACGGTGTATATTGTCACTAATGTGTATGTATGACGAGTCTGTTGTGAGCCCCCTGTTATCTCCTATCAGTCTGTTTACTTATCACTAACCCCTTTTACCTGCCGAGTACAGTCTGCTGACCTAAATAACAATACCTAAAGAAAATGGCTAACGTCTTCTTCATAATTTATTCCTTTTGCTGCTTCCAGATGACATTATTTTCTTGTCGAATTTACCGACAATCATTATTTAATACGTGTTATGCTATTACTTCTTTGGAACGTTGCTTAACATTTGCTCTAAACGATCGCTAGGAGTAAGACTATTGTTCCAAAGATATAGCAACTTGTGTTTCACCTCGTTAAGCTCAGTTGCCCTTACTCTCACAACTCCCATTTTTCCTTCCCCCTTAAAAAAAAAAAAAAAAAAAAAATCCTTCCACAGGTACCGAGTCCTTAACACGTCTTGATAAATTCGTTCTTCATCTCTACACTCAAACCATGGATAGGATGACCTTCCCTCTTCAGTTCATTCAGCCTTTTTTCCCTAAGACCTTTGTCAAGAGACAATAACTATGACACGGAGTTGTGATGCTTTCCACCTCATTTTTTCCGACACTGTCATATGAGTGGACAGCCTTATTACCCGGTTGTCGCCTTGTGTAAACGCAAAAAAAAATTATTCACGTTCGAGTTTCCTTTTGCTGAATGAGTTTGAGTTTCATTTTGCTGAATGTAGATGAACCTTATTAGGCGTCCAAAATAATTACTATTGATGAAGATATGCATTTTTGGCTTCTATACAATAACAACCTTTTATCGTGTTTGGCAAGCAAAAAATAGAGTAATAATGGTCGCTTAAATACTTTCCAATCTTTTTAAGCACTCGCTGTCTATCCTGTTCTATCATTTGGTATTCTGTTCATGGAAACACAACACACACATACACAGTCTCAGACAAAATGAACAATCTCGGGATCGGGTGAACGCACATGTGGCGTCTATCGTATATTTTTTTCTATTCGGCTATTCGACCACCATGCACCCCACCCGGTGCTTTATATTTGCACAAGCTATTATCAGATAACTGTATGGTGTTTGGGTGTACCAAGCTCGTGGATATCGTTTGGCTGCTTCGATTTTGGTGTAATACTAACAAGGCAACAGGAATAATCATACCTACGTAGTTGGTATTTATGTCCACACACGTACACACACGTAAACACAAGTGTTTGCTAGTTTTTATTCTTTATAGTTCTCTCTATCTTGGTTCTGCCACTCGGATAATAATTATTATAGTATAGACCTAAGCGTTCATAGATTATCGGTAAAGATGTAATTCTGCATAGTGTGCCTACTACAGTCCTTTTATTTCTCAAATTATGTACAGTACATAATTTATCTACATCAATGTGTCACACCCATGCATCGTATAGATCGTGTAAATACCTTAATACACTTGCGTACTGTAAAAATAACTACAACTGTAATATTAAGTTTCTCATATTTAGTGTTTAAGATCTGTCATCAATTTAACTTAGAAAAGGATACAAATACACTTATACTGTAGTTGCATTTGAGTTTTTCAGGTTGAAATAAAAGTTGGTTACACACATCGCCTCCAAAATAATCATACGATGAGAGATAATATACTAGTAACTCTTCCAGTTGCTTGAAGTATCATCGCTGCAAACTCAAAACAAATGTAGTACATGGACTTTCATATGCCAATTAAAAAACAATATCTAAAATATATATTATCTGACGTGGTAACTTTTAAGCGAGAATACTTTCGCAGCTACTATAAGTTTCAAATTCTGGCTACGCCAAAATAAATTATTATCGTCATATACAGTAAACAAACAAGTGTTTATGAAAACATAGGGTTTCTCAGACACCGTCATGTTATAATTCCTTGGATTAACTCTGTATTTTGCTAAACAGTTTATAATGATTGGAAAGGTTGGTTTCTTCGCTGAGCAAATTTATCTGGTGTTATCCGTTTTGAATGATAAAGAAATAATATGACAGCCATCATTGGAGCCTTGACATTAGCAGCCTGCATTGTGCATCCATTGTTGGGAGCTCAACAGTGACAGGACGTGAATGAGTGATAAGAAAACTCACGTTGCCCATGCTTCGATGTCGCATTTGGTTTACGGGTTTACCTACCTTGTGTATATGCATTATATTTCTTAAACACACACACATAAAACCAGCTAAAATTGATAAACATTGATGTTACGGATGTCAAATACGAGTATTGGGCGTGAGTTATACAATAGGAGTTATACAATAGGTATTCTACGTCAAGAAATATTAAAATGTTTCTCGGAAGACACGGATGCGTACTATAGATAATATAAAACTTAGCGAGATTGACAATAACACCTCGAGAGGTCATGATCATGGTGGCATTTTATTATTACCTTCAAACTTTTCACGATCGGCGCGCTACACTCTGATCTGACGAGTCTATGTATGCGATATTTCAAATGCTGTTTAATGTTTAAAGCTAAGGTGCAGATATATATAATTCAGCATGCAGACACATAAAAATACCCAAATTCAGAAAAGCAACTTTAAGGTTAGAATAAATATGTCATGTAAACATAATTTGGATTATTTTTTGTAAACAAAGCTAGGATGCGTCTGACAGCACTCTGGTCACAGGACAACTGGAGCGTAAAAATTAAAATTCAACAAGATATCACTCATATCTAGCTTCAGATGTAATCATTACAAAGGATTATTTATATTTCTTGAAATACCAATTACACTGTTCTTCCTAATTAATTCTCAATGAGGTAAATTATTACTTATTACTAAATGTGGTCAACAGAGAACTGAAGTATTTGTAAAGAGAAAACGGAAGCCAGCTACTGAATGTTCAAGGGAAACCTAACCATTTTTCTAAAACAAGTATGTGATTTCTAAGTTTGTGAATTATTCCCATCGATCCTCACTGTACTCTCTCCAATAAATTTATATTCATCCTGTAAAATGAATACCAAGACGAAGCTGCACAATCAAAATAACTTCAGTATAATTTATGAACCTTTATAGTATGCCATTAGCCTACATACATAATTACATAATCAGCTCGTAAAATTCGCGACAACGTCCCCAAATGTTTATGTCATCTGAGATGGTAATGCTGTGTGGGGAAGGTGTGATTGTAGATGAAGATTATAATATGTCCCTCTAATATGTTCCATCTACTCCGATTCTTCCCAAAATAAATGTTACCACAGCTCAGTATGTGGTCGCGAATTTACGAGCTCGGGTGTATGTAAATAACAATTCTGTCTCGGTTTTAGTTTTTTACTACATATTCACTGTATTTTTATATATATTAAATTTATGATAAAAGTGGATATAAATACATTTCAAAGAAAGTGCCCATTTAAGTGTTGTAGAGAGGGAAGATAAGCAGGCATGGCTTATTAGACCAGTGACCACAGACCACATATACCGCTTGGTCTACGCGTTGGAAAATATTTATAGGGCCCCCTAGGCATCGGGATTAGTAGGATAGTGGTACGCACGGTCCGTGCGGTACGATGGATTTAAATAACGGTGTGAGCCTGTAAGGATAGGGGGCGTGATCTCAAGGAAATGCGTTGGGTGAGATCAAGGTTTAAAGAATGTATTCTTTAAAGAATGTATTCTTTAAACCTTGGGTGAGATGATGGGAGACAATAGTGTATCGGGGATGGATAGGATTTGAGGCATATGTTGCCTATGTAAGGCTATAGGTTTGGGGAGTTTGGGGAGTATGGTTATAAGAGAAGAGAATGAAGAGAGGTAATTGACTAATTGTGGCGTAATTATTGACGAGAAGTTACCCCCTTATAAAGGGTGAATGGCCCTTATGTTACCAACGTATTTGTGTGTGAGAGGGTGGTATGGACAGTACATGTGAGGGAATGAGGAAGGGAAGGTGAGGGCTTGGATGAAGGAGTAAAGCAGGGGAAAGCGATAAGGTTATAATCTGATAGAAGCGACAGACAATTCAATCTAAGTGATAATGAACACGGCGCAAGCCATGCAATTCATAAGCTTTTAAATTGTCAAAATAGGGCACTATACAACAGTCCTGTATGACTACACCATACCGTATCCTGTCACACCCGATCCGTCATCTATTATATATGCAATCAATATCAAGACCACTCTGTAATAAGAGTGATCGTACTCTATCATTTCACTGTCTGATATTAACTTTATACTAGTCACTTTCTGATGTGAGTGGTCGAGTTGTGGTTGGTTTTATTGCAAGTACTGGCTGTAGCCATTTTTCATCACGTTTATAAGCCAAGCAGGGGACAGATTCGTATAAACTAGATTCAATAAGGAGGTTCCTAATGGATTCCCTTCTTAACCCGCCCAAACAGGGCAGGTCAGACATAATAGACCTGCCAATATATATATATATATATATATATATATATATATATATATATATATATATATATATATATATATATATATATATATATATATATATATATATATATATATATATATATATATATATATTGTGCGTGTGTGTGAAAGGTATATATATATATATATTGTGCGTGTGTGTGAAAGGAAAGCGATCGTAAGCGAACGATGATGATTATGAGAGGCATATATTGATTGCAGCGAAAATTATATACACATCATGGGTGAACAGTGTTGGTGCATGAGAAGATATGAAAAAATGTGACTAATGATCATAATGTTGTGGCAGACCAAGGGAGTATGAAAAATGTGAATGGGGCTAATAAGGGAAGTCGGGAGTGGATTTGAAAGTGAGAGAATATGATTGAGAACAATGGAGTAGTAGGCTACGTAGAAGATTTAAATGGGGAGGGGGAGGTGAGTGCGAAGGTGAAGGATATGGTTGAGATTAGTGAGGGGACTGACTGACTGACATGTAGAGTATGGGGCCGTCCAATCACGAGGCTATAGGGGGGCGAGTATATTCATCACGTGGTCTGGTATGGTTGATCCCTTGGGAGTCACGTGTGTTTGTGTGCTTTCCCGTGTGGCCGCAGCTGTGTGAACGCGCATGGGGGTGGTCATGGTGGAATATTTTATAAATATTCGGGTGTTTGTTTATGTTGATGATGTCATTTACTAGCGTTACGAACTTAGGATGGCAAATCTACGTATGTGTGTGCTTCATCAGGAGAAAGTATGGGTTTGGCATTTTGGAAATAAAAATTCTTCCAAACTATTTCAAGCAAACAGGCTACCTTTATTACTGGTTGATCTGATCTGTTTCATTGCATATAGTTTGTTAGGAGGAATTGCAAGCCTCCAATGTACCCAAAGTATACCACCTCTTCAAATTCCCCTCAAGCTACTATCGGGGTGGACATGATAAACAAAAAGTAAGAGGACAAAGTATGGGATATGCTCTAAAGAATGGGGATTTGAAAAAAATATGGGGGGACCAGAAACCACATCGTCTGGCAACACTGAATTCACATTTGTCCCTGTCCAGTGTCCACTCCCCCGACTCCCACTACCCTGTCTACCCACTCCCCAGCGTTCTATTAACAGTGCGGTCAGACGGGTCGGTATAGTCGGTACTCGGTATACTCGGTACTATCAGGCTCCTCCTGGCTGGCTGCCTGGCTCACTCTGAGTCACTCAGTAGTATCAAACTATCAGTACCTCCTATGGACTGACTGAGAACGGCTGAACGGGTGGTGTGTCCCCTATCTGCTCTCATTTCCGTTTCACATACTCCGTTATATCCACAAAGGAAGGGGCGCAATAAAGTACTAACGTATAGGGTTTGTGTGTGTGTGTGACTTAAGCTCGCTCACAACAGGACATTACATTTTCTCGCCACTAAACGAAAACTTGGACACTATGGAACTCTTTAACTTGTGGCCCGAAATGAGGCGATCGGACAGAAAAAAGCCATCCCGTTATACCAGTAATATACACAACCCTCCTAGAATTGTCAGTGCATTGTAGCCTAATGGAGTATCACATATCTGAGTTCCTTCGAGGCGCGTACTCGAGGAATCTAATTTAATCAAGTATTATACCCATATTTATTCACACCTCATACTTCATTTATTTATTCACTTAATATACGATACATAATAAAATTATTTTTTCTGTAAATATATTACTGTGTAAGGAGATAAACAACGATCAAGCAAGATGTGCCATACTCCAAGAGAACACCAACATACAGAGTGGGAGGATCCACACGGTGATTCCACTCCTCTCCTCTCCTCCACACGTGAGTTTACACCCACTTTGTACAGGTATACGGTTAGCCTACTCTTCTGGACAACTGACTAGAATTGTTCGCTCTCACATAACGAATTATATACGATTTCAGATGATAAATGATAGTATTTTGTTCTCTGTGGTTTGCGCAGGTCCTGATTACTGTACGAGTACGACACGTTTTTTACTATTTTCAAAATATTCCGCAGCGATCCCAAACATGCAACAATAACCAAGCGGTTTTGTCTTCAATAATTACAATATAGGTTGGATATGCATGAATAATTTTTAAACAATAAATCAGTTTGTTCAAGATAACTGGATATTATATTAGAGAGAAGGGGACGTCAGAAATATATAGGGACAGCAGCGTCTAAATATACTGTTTACGGGTCTGTATACTATGTGATGTATATGTCCTCCTTTTCACAATGTACTGTTCGACAGCAATATAATGTAGGAAACTGTCGGTCATTTGGCCGGGAAATGGGTAGCTTCTGAACCAACACTTCACGACCTCTTGACGAGTCACACAAAGGAATATCGATAACCATTTCACAATTATTATAACGTTCTTTTATTGACACATTGGGAGCTGAATAGCGACTTCTGGAGAAAAAAAATCGAGCCTCGCCCATGCCCGAAAGTTTAAAACTGTTTACTGGGTGATTACTGATTACTGCCATGACTGGGCACCATGGTGGGGATGGTCTTGCCTGGCTGACGTTCGGGAGAGTATCTCATCAGATATAGATACTAGAACTAAAACCCTGCAACTTTAACATTAACAAATAATATCACACGTTATTTTGAAACAGATTGATTGATGATGCTATGGCATCTGGCGGCGCACCAGCCAGGATCATAATATACGGTACCGTATATGCACTCACATTATCATCAACACAGCATGCGATAAGTTGTTCGTCTCGTCTTTGGTAGCTATGTATTTCACTTAATATAAATTTCGCCATTTTCTATTTCACCTTCCAATTGCAAAATGACTATAACGTTTACTCTAAAAGATCGTAAATCAGATTGTAAGTATTTGAAATATATGTTCTAAAGCAACATCAAACAAGTTATTTATATTTCACTTACACGAGTGATCCACATTTTTTTCGATTCAACTAATAACAAACAATTAATACTTATACTAAAGTCAGACGATACAGAAAAGCACAGAACCTGGTCCATAGGAAAAAAATGTCGGTTTCTCTAATAATGAAAAAAACTTTACATTTAGTTTCAAAAGCATCATACGTCCGAAGTATGTACAGTCGAGGTCAATAATAATCATCCACATATGGGTATCTCAAACAATTTAGTCTAATGTTTTAACGTTCACATGTAATATTATTGTTTTAAGTAGTGCGTAGCTGCTTGTATTAAATAAAAATATGGTAGTTAACCTATTTATTGAAAGTTTATCAGCTAAGAAACAGGGAAGCTATCAAACTCTTGCGTGCGTTACCTCTATATGGATGATTATAATTAACCGCGACAGTACATGTATTATACTGTATATGAAACTGAAGTCGTTCGTGTGCTAACGGTATCCTCGGCATTTCAACACCATGATAAAGTTGGACTGTAGGGGGTTGGTGAAGACTGTGTTAGGGCTCAATGATTTGTACCTATACAGCTCGCTACCTGTGCCATTTATAAAGATAGACAGACACCAGCATTTTTCCCAGATAGAACGCGGCTATAATTACATTCTTATATAACACAAAGTACATTACTTTATAAATGGTTATAAATGGTTATGGGCGCAATAGGAGCTGTTTTTATCTTGGTGTACGGATGTGACAAACCATGGAGGAGGGGGATCATGTGTAATATTGGTCCAAGGGTGGTGCTAATTTTGTCCTCAGGTCATTATGGGAGAGCAGGTTCAACGGACTTGGGTTTACGCTGATTGGTTAGACAACTTACTCCACATCTCTCGATCTTGATTAACACACCGCACATGCGTTCGGGTAGTTGCTAGGTGCCTGAGGTCATTCAATGCATTGGTAGACCACGGATGGATCGCTGCATTATTTATATCTGAATATGACTTTATAATTACATTCCTTAACAATGCCGTTTCGTGACTGCCTTAATATAGATCAATGTTATTAGGGTCTTGATTGCCGTCAGCTTTTAGGGTAAGTTTTTTTTATCTATTTACTTTTTTTTAATGCACCATAGCATCAGACAATAGATCGGAAACAAAACATGAAAGGTAGACGGGATCCAAGAAGCACAAATGACTTCAGGCACATCTTTTGTGTGCCTTTTTAACATTCGATAAAAAAAATGGAAAACTTCCGACACCCATTTGTCACATGTGCAATAACTTACAATCACATTGTGTAACTAACTGTTCTATGTCTCGTAATAAACCAACGACACGAATTATGAGAATACAGACAAACAGTAAAGTATTATAATTATACGGTAATGTAATACATCCAAATAACTGTCAAACACCACCCATCATCGTCAGGCATATTGTATTTATACTTCATTCATGAGATAACGTTTTGGAGATAAAGTTATCATATACCACAGTCAGTGTTTGTTCCTTTGATAACTGGGGCCAAATGTTGGCATGTAGCACTTCATTTATAACATAAATAGTAAACACCATTGTTTGCTTGTTCACATTTCCGGTTTCTTGGAAAACAATCTACCATGCTTCACGTCACAGGGCACATAAGATGCATATATATCTTAGTTACAGTAGGCCGGGACAGTATTGGTAAAATCTTACTGTAATTGTTATATAAGGTCTCGATCCTTAATTGAGATTGTAAGCTAAAATAAATTTAACCCTATGCGAAATACTTTGTCAACTCAATCAAAGGTGTTCCAAGAGTAAATAACACAAGCGATTGACGTTTTGCATCACAGTCTACAATATAAGCTATGTTAAGCCAATAAGAATATGTGTGAGTGTGTGTTTAAGATGTTGATGTGCTCCCCCTCCCCTTCTCCTACACACACCCCTCTGATGGGAGTGATGAGAAACCTTTCTCAGGCAATCATACAGCTCTTTGTTAGCCTGGACGACAGGTCTGCCAATTTAACACTTAATTAGGCACAGGCTTTATCTGCCTATACAGTCATCCCTCCGCTATCGCGAGTAATTGGTACCGTAAGTAGCACGTGATAGCGGAATTCGCGATAGCGGAATTTAATAACTAATGGGAATAATTGAAATTGGTTCCCAGTCCCTCATATTTCAAGATTTTTCCTCCCTAAACATGCTTTTGTTTACTAATATTTCTTTGCATATAATGAAAACTAAAGTAGATTAGTAAGAAAATTGCATTTTTAACTTAATACAGTGGACGCCACAAGTACAGTAAGCGTGTTGAGTGTTGTGGTTAACTTAGGTGGTGCGTAAATGGATATGCCTGACTGACCTTAGGGACTAAAGATTAATGATGAAAATTGGGATAGGTTCTTATGTCTCTCGAAATTGACGTTTTTTTTTTTTTTACTATGAGACCTCAAACACGATGGCAATTCATTAAACATAACAAAACGTGTTCACATGTGGAGAGTCGGGCGTCTGATTCCGAGAGCATGTGCCAGAGTAGGATGTCTCACTGACTGCAGAATTAGCTACCAAAATATTAACTTAAAATTATTTTCAAAACGATTGCATCCATATAAAATGGGTGGCGAAAATAAGTGAAGTGTGTGTGTTGCCACCACTTCTCCCGCACTCCTTCCCCCCCCCCCCTTACCCTCAGTATCTCCATTCCCCCTAGCCCAAGGTCATGGGAATATAGGCCTAGCCTGCCTTGTCACCGTGTGTGTGACTCGCTCGTGTTTAGTAATTACGAGTTAAACACTGGCTTCAACACTCAGTCATGTCAGGTGGTGCATTTACAAAATGGAAAGCCATATCCTTCCATATAAAAAAGGAAGTTATTTCGGTATTTCTAAGACAGAAAAAGAAGGAAACACTAATAACGTATGATTAATAAAATGTAAACAAACGATATCACGCTATCTCCCCCCTTCCCCCTACCACCTCCACTATTACCACACATGCCATCGATGCCGACGACTCATTTCAGTCATGAATCGTCTTAATACAAATTGTTATATGCATTTAATATGCTTAATACGAATTGTAATATACATCCCTATAGGAACGACGTCTTATATCGACGTATTGGACATTCTATACCAGACCGAGGTGTAATTAGGCACAGATGAAAAAGCTTTATCTCCACACATTGTATCACGAGTTAACTCTTGTGTTAAACAAAGATAGGGTTGATAAGCAGGGCTAGTTATAAACCCACACAGTCTTCATCTTTACTGCTGTAACACCATGTCATGGTAAACATGGCTGTCAGTCCAGTGTGCTTGGCCAATCGCACCGCCAAATTTGAATGTTACGTGCGCGATAGTCCGCATACGGATGCGCTATAGCGGATGAAGGTGAACTTTTCACACATGCGCGATAGTTACGAAACGCGAAAGTGGAACCCGCGATAGCGGAGGGATGACTGTACTCAAGTTCAAGCAAAACTCAATATATGTTAATTTCTTGTACAGTACAGGAGAGACACTACTACCAAAAATGGGTTTAAGTCCATATTAATTACTTTTGTTTTCTCATTCACAGAATCAAAATCATGGCGAGTACTATTACCACCCATCCGATATGTGGTTGTAATACTGGGGCTGCTGGGGTGTATGGTGGATTACCTTGTAAGATTTGGGCTGAGTGTGGCTATAGTGAGCATGGTGGTGGATACAGGATCACCCAACACTTCCCTACCTCTCCCAGATGGTGCCTGTCCTGCAGCACTCAATAACACCCAACATGATAGTGTATCTGTGAGTATGCTACAGTTAAAGCAATTTTCAGTCTAAGTCATAAGTCGAGCCCTTCACTAAGGAGAGAAACAGTCAATTAATCCTTCTATGTGTAGGCCTATGGTGACCTACTGTATACTATGCATTATTTCTTAAATTATCCATTCAAATCCAACCACCAATCCCCACATCAAGCCTTGTTTTACTTAATGTTGACTCATTTTTAAAGTCATATTCTGTAGTGTACAAAGATGTGTTGGTATTTTATTATATTACTTGCTGTTAGCTTTCTCTAGAAGGTTCAGTTAAGATAAAGCTGAACAGAAAGATAATATACTATATGGTTACGGTAAGGGGAATCTGGATGATAAATCTCTTGAACTGTTTACATTTTTAAGAAAGTAATATAAATAAATTGGAATTAAATGCCATGGAGATTACACTGATTTCAATAAAGTATCTCATAGAATTATTATTATTGATGGATATTAGGCGCCGCAACATCGAGGTCCTATAGCGCCAGAAAAAAGGTGATAGAGAGGTGTGACAGCAAGCAGGAAGGAAATAAAAAGAAAAGAGGGACAGTTGAAGAACTGAAAGATGGGAACCATTTAGTCTGGTCTCTCACTAGCGACCTTTCTAGTATGGGAAACCCCTCTCCCCGAAATCGGGGCAGAGCAGGGGCCAGAACCCCCTCTAGTCTAAGCTCACCAGGTCTCAGAGACACACAAGCCCCCCGCCCCGTCAAGACGGTTCCCGTTGGGGGGGTATCTCATAGAAATTTAATTAACTCACTTCTGGAGACATTCTTTGACATCAATCATGTAAAGAGGTGGATAAAACAGCCAGCTGTGGATTGTACATTATTGGTTGATATGACAAGTAGTAATGATAGTTTCTTTATTTTTCCAGGAGTGTTGGTTAACATTGAAATCTTGACTTACTTGTTCTGTATTTTGGCAGGGTGAAGGAACATTTGACTGGACAGTGGAGCAGCAGGGGATCATACTTGGAATCTTTTTTTGGGGTTATTTCATCACCAAGATGACAGGTGAGCTCCTGAAACAAATTACAGTACAGTTTTACTAATATGCTGTTTATGGAAAATTCTCTTAGTACTCTTGGTTCATGCAAGAGTACAGTACAGTACTTGTACCGTCTAACTGTTTATTAATATACTGTACACAGAGTACAGTAAGTGTCACATATCTTCGACTGGTCACTGACAATATTAAATGTTTGTTAAACATATATTTTGTAGAGACCATAAACACTATTATAAATGTCTTTATGTGATAATGTTTAACAGTTTAAAGAGTTTTTGTGACAAAAGTAATTTATTGAATTTTGTCACTTACCGGTATTGTTTTCTTTTATACAGGTATTTTGTTAATTTTGACCATCATAATAAAAAAGCTTATTTTTCTTCCTCCCTCTTATGAATTAATTTCATAAGGTTAAGCTCCCACTTGTAATTTCTCAATAGTGCTTTGGCCAGAAAGTCTAGACAGCACAAGCCACAAGTACTCACTGAAGATAATGCATGAAGACCATGTAGCCTACAGTAGGTTAGCATAGTGTGCGTATCACAGTAGGTGTTTCACCTATTGAGCGACGAACACCAAATCAGCACCTTTTATTATCTTATGCGCGATGCATCCACCATGCTCGTTTTTGTGGCCAATAATGGTCTAAATCCGAAACCATCCCCTGAAACAAACCCACGCTACAACCAGCCGCTCCCCTTAGCCACCTTCTCTCTCTCACTCAGTCAGTCTCTCACTCTCTCACGTCTTGTGTTTTCCCCTCTCTACTGTCACCGACTTGTTGCCCCTAAACCTACACCTTACCAACCAACTCCTGCCTTCACCCTGCCAAAGTGGGGGAGGGTTGCCCATCAGCCCAAAAGAGTGTGATGTTTCAATGGCCCCCCTGTATTTTTCCTTTTTCTATTTTGTGTTGCTGATTGCTTCATTTCTAGTATTCCCTTATGTTTTATCTTATTTTCTGCATATTATATAATACTTCTTTGATCATTTCTATCTCCTCTTGGCTGTCGAATTCAAATAAAACACTTCCTATGCTAGAGTGGGTGTTACCACTCAATCCCCTATTTCTAAACCAGGCCTTTCCAGTGGTATCATCGCCATGGCTGTATATAGCCCATACAGGCTATTATGCAGACTGTGAGGAATTATGGTGTTTCTGCTCTCAACAGGCTAACAGCTAAGTCATGCCAATAACCCAGCAATAATTTTGATGGAGCTATATTTTGCTATCTTCATTATGCGATCAGTTGTGTCCGCCCTTGAATTTGGATGAAGTGAATGAGATCAGCATTGCATGCAGTGCTAGTGTGAGTGGTGGCAGGTGAAGGTAGTGGCGTGACCTTGGAAAGACTCAGTTATACTGTCACAGTCACCTTGGAACCCCATCTCACACTTCTAGTATACATTTGTACTGTTATTGTTTGGTATTAACTTGCTACTGTGACTCATAATCAGATCACAATTACCAAATACTGTACTGTACCCTGCAAATTGGCACATAATATCTCTGTAAATTGTCAATTTGAGGCAGGTGCCACCCATAAGTAATTTTTCCCATATAAACATGTATTCATACAATGCAATTTATATTTATGCGAGCCCCTCTGCCAGCCAAATTGTTTTACAATATGCGAACCTACTGTACTCATATGTTTTAGGCTTAGAAGCAGTGAATGTAAATGATTTTCTGCAGGCACCTCTGCATCTTACACTTATTTGAGGGAAATGTACAGGTGGACGTATCAGTGAGATGGTTGGACCATGGCAGACAATGGCTGTAAGCCTGGGAGTTTCTGGAGTGCTCTCTCTTCTGTGCCCTTTTGCTGCCCACCTTCATCCTATGGCCTTAGCATCAGTCAGGTTGCTAATGGGGCTGGTTCAGGGTCCATCATTTCCAGCATTATACTCAGTCCTTGCCAGATGGGCTCCTCCAGATGAACTAGCTACTATGGTCACTATTGCTTACTCTGGTAAGTCATGCAGTTTTGTCATCTCATATGTTTTACAATATACTGCAGAGAAATTTGTGCATTTGTATGTATTGTTTGTACATCTAAGTAATTTAATTTCTACTTTAAATTACTGCACAATAAACTAAGAACTCAAATCATATATAGCTCCAAAACCTCACTTTTTCCCAGAACTCCTATCAAGGGGTGGACAGATCATACATGTTTAGCTTTTCCTGTTCCTACCCTCCCTTCTTGCTCAATGACACCCTCCCCTTCCATTCACCATACTAGCAGTCTCCTTCTCATACCCCATCTTGCTTTCTCAGTGTCCAATTCACCTTCAAGAACTAGATTTCACCATCTTAATACTATAATACCTCATATAGTATAACAACTGGCACCCAACCATTGAGATTGTAGGTGAACTTGTTAGGATGGATTGCAGGAATGTCATGTGGCAGTCTGGTGGCTATGGGCACTTCTGGTTGGATTATTGAACACCTGGGATGGGAGTGGGTGTTTTATGGTGGCGGTATTTTGTCACTGTTGTGGACTCCTCTTTGGCTTGCCTTCGTCCGAAACTCTCCAAAGAACCACCCCTTCGTGACACCACAAGAGTTCTCCCTACTCTCACTCAACATCCATGTCAAACCCAAGGTCAGTCCACATCCAGGGAGATTTTGAGTTCTGCATCCACATTTAAAATGATAAACAAAAAACTACTATACCTTCCCAATGTATTTACCAAATCTGCATCAACAATAAGTTTCTAATAGAACATACATACTGTACACACAAGGGGTTCAAGAACTTTGGGTTACCGGTACCATAAAGACAGAATCCATTACCTCCCATCCATCTACAGTACAGTATTTATCAATCCTTCCAAAAGATGCAAAAATCATGTAAATTGAGCAAATATTAACCAAGGTGTCATATTAGCCTAAAGGATCTTCATAATGAATGTGCGATAACCTATGTGCTCTATGCTAAACTCTAGCGCCATGTACCCTGGAGTCGCCTGCTGAGATGTTGGAGATTCCTGCCTTGTATAATGGCAGAATTTGCCTCTTCATGGGTGACCACCTTGACTACCACTGAGGGTCCCACCTTCCTTAATGCACAGGTAAGGTTTTGCTTCTTTGTTACCTACAACCATCTTCCTAAAGTACTCACTCCTACGTCCATTTTCTAGTATCATGACTTTATAAGTACTGTATACCTCACTTGTACAGTCAGAAGAAATGTATAAGCTAACAAGTAAAATATGAGCCAGACAATCTACTAATGTTATAATCTAAACCACAATTCATTCATGCAATATTAATGATTACTCATGTAAAAACTGTATCAACGAACAGCCTCTCAAACAGTATTATTACACTGCTATGCTCATATTCTGCACAGGGTTTTCATCATTATTTAAATTTCAGCAGGTTATTTTTGTCATTGTTTACATTTAGATGGTACGATACTGCACAGTACTGTACTGTACATTGGATCAAATAAAATTTTAAGTTGTTCGCTGTACCAGAATGTAAAGTAATGCTCTGTATTGTAGTCAAATTCTTTTACACTGAATAGTAATAAAAAAATCTTTAAGTTGAAATCACTGTATTTAATGTTCCCAGATTGGAATGAGTTTGGATGAAGTAGGGTCGGTGCTGACAGTGGGGCAGACCCTCACCTGGTTTGCAGCTTTCATCTATGGCAGAACATCTGACCTGCTCACCAAAAATGGGATACTTTCCAAGATCAACACACGCAGGCTTATGCATACAATAGGTAAGTGATAATCAAGGAATTACCTGACATTTGTTAAACAAATAATTTGGTGATGTTTCATGTGCTTTAAAAATTACAAGTAATTATATACATGCAATGATTCAGTTATCCTAGTGTTGTGGTTTAGTGGCAAAAGCAAATAAGCCTGGGTCTTTAGGCACTACACCAGCAGACATTAATCCTGAATGACTCATGAGAACAAATTTGCTTCATATATATATACATCTACTGTATAAAGGGAAATCTGTGTTATAAACAGATTATATCTTGTGTTAGGTATGGTGCTGGTGGTGTTGGGACTGTGTGGCTTGGCGTGGGCGGGGTGTGACAAATGGATGGTGGCAGTGCTGTTAATAGTAGTTATGGTGGGATGCCCATCCACACTTTGCTCCTTCACCCTTGCACCAATGGACATCGCTCCTAACTACGCAGGTGTGTGCTAGCATCAATGTCGTGCTTTAAAGGCATGTTATGGCTGATCAGAGATATTTTTGTTTTTGCCTAGGGTTAATATCTCTGACTTGTTCTTATACTTTCACACTTTGAATGTGGTTTGTATGCTTTTTCAAAGTTTCATAATGTTTTAAGTATCTGTTATGCCTGTTTATTTTATTCATATTTTTATTTAGGCTGCATGATAGCAAGGTTTCTCATGCATAACATAATTTTATTTAATTATGCAGTATGTGAGTGCATTTACTATAAAGCTGTACTATATACATTATATTTTATTATGGACAAATAATATTGGTTATTTTGACTACAGTATATGATTAAGATAAACATCAATCACTGCAAATATGTTGATCATAAATATGAGATTTGAACAATCCAAGTGCATTACCTCACTCTGACTCCCATAAACGATCTCTGTAAGCTCTTCCATCTTACATTCTCTGCATACTGTATGTAAAAACTCCCTACACTTCACCCTCATAATCATCCCACACTCAGCACCAATTGCCTCCACACATAAACTACATCTCTCATAAACACTCTCATTTTTTTTTTGGCAGATAAATATTTCTCTAACAAGGCTTTCTCTGCTCGCTGATTATCACTTCTTCATTAAGTGTCTGTAGGTAAAGGTTGTCTTTTATCATTTCTTCTAGGAACTTTGTCTGGACTACTAGGACTGGGCAACGTGAGTGGATTCTTGGCACCAGTAATTACTGCACAACTAATTACTCACGTAAGAATCTTCTTTTCTGTATTACACTGTACAGTAGGGTTTCCCACAACAAAAACGGCAGACATGCTCTTGTTGTAGAAATTTGCATTGTAGGCAATTATAATCAAATGGAGAAAATTATATATGGGCGGCACACCTGTCTGTATGTCCACCACCTTTCAGCCCAGAGAAACAATACCATGCACCTGCTTTTCAACTTCTTTACCAATATTAAGAACCCAGTGGACAATTTCAAGACTCTCATCTTAACATAAGGAACGAGGAGACTTGATGGACTAGAACACAGGGTGAGAGGCAGTCTACTGACTCTCAGCTCTACCACCACCACCTGTTTCACTCACCTCACCTCCCACCACACCGTCACTGTCACCATTCACACCATCTCTTCTCACAAAGTCCACCTCCTCCATTAATCCCTCAAAGTCCAATGCTGGCTCCACTGATGTTGTATCATCATCGTCTTCCTTTTGGTTGGCCTCGGAGGGTTGTTGCACAGGTTATTGATCACCACCTTGTTGTTGCTAGAGTTGTGGAAGGCAGCATATGATGAGACTCTACCTCCTCATTGTTTGTCTCTTGCTGATGTCAAGCTATGTAGTATTAACGAAAGTTTTACCAGGCAACTTAGCGACGAGTATGGCTGGTGGTTGCTCACAACACTAGGGTGTGGGATGAGTTCCCCTTTACCAAGTGTGATGTCATGCTCATGTAATGCCTGCAGATTTGAACCATTCTATATCTCCGATTTGCATTATATGTAGCCATTTCGCGTTGTACTTCATATTGGATAGTAGTACATGCCCCTGCTTTGTACATGTTTTGAGTTATAGGAACACACATTGTAGGAGCCTCTACTGTATTAGATTAATCTCTCAAAAAATCTTCAGTCTGGCATAATCCCAATACTGTACTGTATTATTCGTAGATTAAACTTCTCTCTGAAACTGTCACAGTTCATTTCAATAGTTATACAGTACCATAATTTTCTGGCACCCTTGAGTTTCCTTTGATTTCTCCTTGTATAGCTCTCAACCTAGTTTTCTTTCATTTCAATAGGAGCTTTGAAATACTTCCAGTCTATCTACCACAACATATATTTACCTAATACCATCAAGTAAGAAAAAGTATAATACATAAACATTACCTCACTTGCAGGCTGGATGCTGGACAGCACCACTGTTACTGTGTGCAGGGTTGTATCTGGCGGTGGGCCTCGTCTACATAACTACACTCACCACTGAAGTACAGGACTGGAACGACTATGATGAAATTCCCAGTACCCATGACAACCTGAATGTATAAGGAAGGGAGAGATCTTGTACTGTATTTCTAAAGATTTCTGTTTTACAGGCCAACAGTAGGGACACCAAGACAAGCTGCAGTAAAGTGTTCAATGACATATGTGTATGAAATCTACAATAGTAAGCAAATGAGAGTACAGTACTGTACTGAAATAACCCATGAGAATGTTTGATGTGCGATATACTAGTGGAAGAGTTTATGACAGGGAGATTGGTGAGTGAAAAAGAGTGACTGAAAGTGCAAATGAGATGTAAATAATTGTACAGTATCATGAAAAATAACTGGTACTGACTGAATCTTTGTGTATAAAATTCTATTTCATATGCTATTTTGGGCTGATTCACACTAAAAGACACAACAGCAGATGGGTCTGAACCATTAATGCTTTAGATATGCGGTGTTCTTAATGAAACCTGCTAATTTGTGTAATTTATCACTATTATTTCTTAACATGGCTTCTGCAAATTACAAGTGAATACAGTGAACCTAAATAATTTCAGAATCAAATATCTTGAAGCATATTGAATATAACTGTCCATTATTGGGTATTTAGCTCAACTTGAGGTTACTGTATCTCAATAATAAATATTACTTTCATTAATAGGAAATACTTTACTGATTCAATGTGAAAGGTAGTTTGTTCTGATGTATTGCATAAAATGTACTGAAAACTGAAAAAAACATAAAAAAAAATACAGTAATTTAACAACTGCAATGCTCTAGTTACTCGAACATAACATTTTGATAAATTTTGCCCCAAAGCTTTAGAACGTCATACAAGACAGGCAGTTAGCCTATTCAGTCTTCATACTTTGCTGTAGTCATATTCATAATGTCCTTGTGTCTTTCTTACATTACAATATATGTCATTGTAGCCTATCAGTAGTCTAACGTTATATATTTTGTATCATAAACATTTTATCATTCATAGCACTTTTCATTCTTTCAACCTATGCTAGCTGCTGGTAGTCTGCCCCTGGATAGGTCCCGATAGTTTGTTGCAGTCCCGATTGGGTTAGGTCAGGTCAGGTCTACCTAATTCTATTTAATGAGTTATAGTGTTTTTCAGACGAATCTTGTAATTCAAACCTGGCGAAAATTATAGTGTTGTAGTGGATTTGGTGGGGGGAGGGGGGATATACCGTATCCTAAAACACTCATTTGCGAAGAATGTAATAATCAGATTAGTTATAAACACACTATAAAACATTGCATTCTAAACACCTCCAGTCAAAAAGACATTATACACGAGCGCCCATAATATATTACCCTTATTTAATCATTCTGAAGACAGGTGAAAGATTGATGTGTTCATTTGGCAACCATGTAACTCCCGCCCTAAGTTACTCTTATCAACATATTTTTCTATTTCTGCCATGAATTGAATGTATGAGCCGTATGCAAGAACCTCTGTGGTGCATACGATGGCCCGGTTTGTCTATGGAGTCATTATTGTATCGGTACCACGCCACCGTATACACCATGAATGATTTAAAAGAATTCACATTTTACCCATCAATTAACTAACCTTCATGTATATAGGCTTCAGAGGTAAGTAGCAGCGGCCATTGTTCATGATTGTTGAATGTTGAGAGATTAACTGTCTTATCCTTCTTATAGTATATATTTGGGTTTCACAATAATTGAGTCTTACTGTCGTTTTACACGAGAACAGCAGAGGTGGCAGTCATTATTATTATTTACGTTGCTGATTGAGCGACACCGGAGATAGTAGCTAACTATAATAGTTAAATAAAGGACATACTGATTACCACACACCTTGAAGATTGTCCATTGATAGATAGCCCAGCAGGGTTCATATAATAGAAATCACGTGGATGAATAATTTCATGGTTCATACAAGTCAATAAAACTAATTGATTTTCACCTTTTCAAAGTTCAACCAAAGAGTGTATCAATAATGACTTAATTGTCACTCCTCACCTACCTGTATAATGGAGAGCAGTAGCAGAGATGAAAGTAAGCACGTGCACCACCATCTTGATTTGTTCAGTCCTTCGTTTAGAAGGCACTAATAAACTGAAGGCAGCATAACCTGCCTTTACCATTACAAGACAAGTAACAACACCAGCAGGCACATCTTACACCTTTCAATTTCTTATATTAATGATGGGATTCACATATTTCACACTGAAACATTAATCACTCTGCCATATTTTATATTTTTCCAATGGCTTTGATATCATGCACAATAAAAATAATTAAATTCATGAGACATAGAAATGGAAATGTACTCCATTCGAAATTTTTTTGGTAACTGCATACAAGTCGAGCAGCTCGAGCTACTTCTGTTGGTATGTCTAATAATATATAATAATAAAAAATCAGCCGGATTATTAGGGAAGAGTGGTTCGAGACCGATTTCCTTTGGCTTTTACACATTTTTGTAATCAAAATTAAAGAAATTATATCCATCAAGCTCTTCTCAAACTAAAATATATTAGAAATGGTCGAAAAGGAAAAACTTAAATATATATTATGTTCATTTGGATGAAAGCAATTAAAAACAAGTTTTTAATCACAACATCGAAGGTCACAGTGTAGTTCTACCATCTTGTTGGTTCTTCTAAAAGCAATTGTATGCATTATAGATATGTGATGTTAACTCTGCCAAACAACAATAATATCATAACACAATAATCAAGTAAAATTTTATTCTAACCATGATCTATCCAAATTTTCACACACGTACAGATATTACAATTCTAAACTCTTAATTAGAATGAAATAACCAGAATTAAACGCTATCCTCGTCGCTCAATTCTAATTATAGTGCAGTAAAAATTGAACGATGGAACGCCTATTCATCGAAAAAAGTTGAATTATACAACTCATAGCACTCTGGGGTAATGTAGTAGTAAAGGCCGCTGGTAGTAGTAGCGTACGTTATCGCCTCACGTCTGCTATAGTAGGGAGACTAGGGACACCGAGTTCGGGATTCAGCTACAGTACATACAAACCAATCTTGTGGGGAGAGACATGTAGCGTCCTCCTGGAACCATTGTGGACTCCATGGTCTGTAGGATCTATATATTCTGTAAAAGGCGTTTATACCATTTTAATCTTTCCTGTCCATCATTTCCCAACTCACCTGGATGAGTGTCAACATGAAAACGCTTTAATTACCTTAAGAGCTCTTAGTCACATTGAAATCCCATACTAGGCTACCCTCACTCCACTCAACCATCCATTATCTCATCCACCAAAACAAGACCACACTTATAATATTATTAGGGTATTGTCACGGTCAAAAGTTCTGCAGACTTGGTGCATGCGAAAATATGCATTGAGATTAAATTTATCAACCAAATATATTACAATAGCTACAGTTTCTCAGTATTTTCTCAAGGCCATCTAATTCGAAGGTGTTGCAGGACTATTGACTGTGACTGAACAAGAATAACCTCATCAGGATTCGGAGCTGGTTAGTGTCTTGAATACATGAATCTCAGTTGAGATAAATGCACTATTAGCTACAAGAATTCGTACACACGCTGTTTGTTTCGAGGGTTTACAACATATGTAGGTAATGTATGACTACGTAACTGCAGTACAACAATGTTATTAGGTTTGTTGTGTTGCAATTACCGAGTCACTTGGTAGACCATTCACTGCTGTATTTCCAGAATAATTACCTTTCTTTATAAATAGTCTGTGTAAGAATTCCTGTGGCCAATCGTATGTCACAGCAAAGATTTTGTGTTATTTGTGTATGTAGCCTACGCCGTCTACAGTACAGTATAGGCCTATACATATGATGTTCGAAGCCTGATCAGGTTACTACAAAATATTTTCATATGTACAAGTTTATTATAACCTCGATCTATATATAAATGTTCCTAACTATAATTACTACTTGTTAAGTATAACATCAGCAGGAAAGTTGATGTAACTAACAATACTACTGTTTGGCAACGTGTTAACAGTTTACACTCAGATTAAAAATAACAATAAATTCCGGTAATATTAAAAGTCTGCCTTGATAAAATCAAAGATTATTATCAGTATCATATTTCATATCAGTATATCTATACCTCTAACCTAAGTAAGTTTTCTTCTGAAGATATATGTCGTCCTTGAAGCAACTATATATATATATATATATATATATATATATATAACCGGTATGTATGTGTGTGTAATTTCAGTTGCTCCAGGGTCCCATCCCATTTCATTCCAGGGATTGCATCAATTTTCCCTAAGAGGTAATGTGGCACGTCCATATGTTGTAGAGTAGACGCCTTTCCCAGCCCTGAATTGGTGGTCAATTGACTCAGAGCTCTGCTGTCTTTTGTGTCTTGGTGTTGGCAGCGGTAATGCTAAAGTCAGCCATTCCCGTCAGTCTTCTGTTGGACTTGTGGGTAATCTTTTCACCCCACACCTTGCACGTCACGATAGTGGTCACGTCCGCTGTCAATTGCAGGAAATGTTTAATTTTTTTGTAGCCTATAAACATGAGATTCGCTTTAAGCTTTGAAACGTATTCTTTGTAAATCATTCCATGGAATACGTATCAATCATGCAAGAAAAAAAATGCATAAATCAATGTTCATAATAAAGCCAACAAACCTAAACCTAAGAACCTAAGAATGTCACCTCAACCTTCCCTGCATTCTTCTAATAAATAACACCTTGTGAAATTTTATCTTCCACTCATCCCTCAAGAACTGCACATACACCACACACACACACACACACACTTCTTCACATGCACCCCCGTACATACAGTATACACGCACTCACACATAATACACATCACTGTATATAAATTATGAACATTACATTTACATCGACTGAATGACCATTACGAAGTTGATACCAAACCACAACACTTGGAGTGACTGACTGATAGGCCTATAAGACGCCACAACAGCGAGGTCATATAGCGCCAGAAGAAGGTGATAGAGAGGTGAGACAGCAAACAGGAAGAAAATAGAAAGAAAAGAGGGACAGTTGAAAAACTGAAAGGTAGTGGCTGGAGCCGAAGGGGCGCCAAGCCCCTTAAAGTATTGCTGACATCACATCACTACGGGGCATAACACCTCGAAAACCGTGTGATTCTTACCTTTGAGATGGACACGGACGATGACGATAGGAGAGAGGTATCCAGGCTGGTTGTTGTAGGGATAATAGTAAATTGGTATGCCAGGTGATCGCTGCTCCAACACCACGTCCTTGTTCTGACTTTCACACCATACCCACACGTTCTATACACAGCCAGAAACACCCGTTGTAAGGTTAATTATATATGATTATATACATAGTTATTAAATACTGTACGGTATATAGTATAATAGGAAAAGTGTTACACCGATTCTTGTGGATGTAAATAATAATGTAGTTTTTATATCTGGATGTAAGTATAGTACTTCTCTCCTACAAGAAAAAAATCATGTTTCTATAGTCTAGCAGAGTATAAATAATCTCAGGTGTTATCCAATGGTTAATTGTACGTAATTATAGGTATAGGTATTTGCCAGCGTGTCGTACAGCCACAGGAAAAAATCCTGCAGCTTCAGGTGAATGAAAATTAGCCACTTAAATTAATATTATGAACCAATATTACAGAGACCAACAGCTACAGTTCCACATATTTTGTTCGATGCCGTTTCATTTGAATGTGTTGCAGAACTTTTGACGGTGACTGTACAACACCATGGGCCGTATGTAAGAATACTTGTGGTGTTGACGATGGTGTGCATGGTTCCAGTACGATGACTCCCTATAGAGTCATAGACAAACAACAGAGCCATCGTACCGGTAACACCCCATTGCAAACACTATGAATGTTGTTTCATACTGTCCCATTATACTCCCATATAATTATGAGGACTGAGGAGGAACATTATTACTGATGATGTTTCACTACTGCTTGCTTCTTTCTCCATACAGATCACAATCATGACGTCAACAAATGCTCCTTCTCATACGTATAGGTGCTGTTCCTACACAATTCAGTCAAGTTAAGAGCCTACATATTTCACATCGTGCGAGCTTTACCTTAGCCATGGCATCCTTGGGGGCAACTGTCTGGTTAATGTGAGCCTGAAGACTGGTGGGCAGATCTGCTAAGTCCTTCAGGGGGATCGGTTTGTAGTCGATCATCTGAGTAACGACAATAAAACCTGATTCAACATTCATTATCAGTTGTACTTACTGCATGCACATCTTCTTTGTCCACTTACCAACTACCTCGTCAAGTATATTTTATTATCTCATCACTACCAACTTCACACTAGGTTCATATAGTTTTTATCTTCCCAATAGGTAGATTAATATTGCAGCCATGAACTGCCTCCGGATTCCTCCAGATTGTGGGCTACGTTGGGTTGAGTGGGAATATTCGGTACACATGAACTAGAATTCTATTGATGGGACTCGTCTGTCAAAGATTCCATGATCTGAATAGTTTCCACTGATCCCCACGATCAAACTCCATACATATTCTTAATACCAACGACGCAAAATTGTGAAAATACAGAGGAAATCAACGACCCTATTTTAATTAAGCATGATATGTTAACATGATAATTTCAAAATTCCATTGTGCAAGTCACTGATGCTTGGTACCCTATATGATTTTAGTTATAGTAGGTCTAACATGATTAATACGCGTTTCCACAGATATCATCTTCTATAATCTAACTAAAATTGTATTGAGATCCAGTGCACGACCTTATTCTAGCTATTTATACCTTATTCATCTTCAAGATGATGCAGGGTGAAGTAGAGTGGTAACCCCAGTTGTTGTTGGGGTTACATGTTGTGTTGATGCTGCGCCAGATAACCAAACACTGCTTCTCATTCCTTTCATTACTCTTCTTCTCATTCCAGGTGCAAGGGCGGTGAGTACTGACAGACTGATTGTTGTACCCTGTGAGAGAGAGAGAGATTGAAATAATTATGCTTGTGTAGAAAATAAGGATATAACTTATAGAATAAATTATTCTGTACCATGGAAAACAGCATATATATTCTGATGATAAAGTCTGTTAGAAATTGCGGAGTATGATAATATTTTTAATCATATATTGATGATCGTCGCAATTCATGGATATAACTTTTCTGACATACAACCTACGTTCAAGAAATTTGTTGATATTGTTGACGAAACCTGTAGTTGTCTTATTGTCAGAAGGGTCGTAGGAGAGGATATATTTCTTGTCCACCAGCTCCTTCACGAGAGGACGGAATCCCAAACCTGTAAATATTATCAACTAAGTTGATCCAACCGTGCTAGGATTTGAACTTGATGGAGGTATATGTATAGGCCTGTGTCACTACAGATGCTTGCAATATTAACGTTATTCTGTCCCTCCGTCTTTATCATCAGTTAACATTATAACATCATTAATGTATATTGGAAAACATTACATATGAATTATTTTAATATATGTTTTAGAAAATGACGTAGTACACCTCTACATATTTGACACTATTAATATTTTTAATTTAGATATAAGAGGTGAAACAGTAGTTTTGTAGGCAAACTTATATACATAAATAACTATATCTGTCTTAACTATTTGGTTGACACTTCTAGAGGTCATTTGGATTCTAACATTATATATTTCAATTTGATAGCTTGATAAGTAATGCCTGTATGAAGGAAAGAACGAAAAGCTATCCCAATCACTTGTACAAGTTGATGCAAAGATTTTCAATGACTAAAACCATAATCTAAACAACGAACACACACACAGCCATGTAATCCTACTACCACAAGACTTACCAGGATGTTTTAGGATTGATGCTTCGCCCGTATAGGTCGGTAAGTCGTATGATATTGTTTGGTAGAACACTGCCCCAAGGAGGCTGAAGAACCCAGCCAGGAAGAGGTAGAATATCACGTAAAATATTGTAATCTTGGCTGAGGAGCGGGAAGAAATAAAAGAATAAAGGGGTAGTCAAACTTGATAATAGGTTAGAACGGGAGTTAGATAATTTAGTTATTACTGTGGAAACGAGCACCAAACCCAGAGGGCCAGAGGGAATACTTGGAATGAGGGCGAGCATGGGACCATGGGCCCGGGTGATAGATAGAAATTAGGTAAAGGGAAAGCGGGAGGGTCACACTACAAATTAGGGTATGGTTTACGAAAGCCATGTATTGGATAAGAAATACATGAGAGATGAGAGTGAGGTTAGCTATATAGAGATCCATTAACAGACATAAAAATTAAAAGATAACAGTCGTCCATTATTGACCCCTAAATGACAGTCTGGGACGTTTGATGATACTAATGCTTAACCAGAAGGGTCCAATCGAGCACACAAACTCTCAGTACTTTCAGCGGTGTCAATATGGTGTCCGGCCGGGTTTCAGAATTTCACATTATGGAAGATCCTGCAAGACGAGGCAGAAGGTGATATAAAGGTGGGACAGCAAGCACTAGAGAAATACGGGGAAAAATGGAACAGTTGAAGAATTGAGAGGGAGTGCTGGCGCCGAAGTGGCACCCAAATACTTATAGCACTGCCCACATCACCGCAGTACGAAAGGTGGGGGAGGGGGATGAGCGTGGAGAATAATTATTGTTTTAAATACTTCAGAGTAGTATTGTACAGTACAGTGGACTTGTTCATTTTCTTGCCGATGAGACTGAGAAATCAAATGGAACCATGCTAGACCTTAGGATTTGGACCATGTAGCTCATGACAGCAAGGCCTTTAGACAGACAGACTCTGTTTAAAGGCCTTGGTTCACAGTATCCGAGATTAAAGAACTTTAACGAATTCCATTAGGCCAATCTTACAGTTTTTCGATTGTTAATTTTAGACCTGGCAGCCCCATAGACCATTACTTATGGTTATGTTAATAGTGACCCACCCAAATTACATGGCACAGAATAACCTCTGTGGATATTTAAGGGTTAGCTTCAACGCCCATGTACCCTCCCACGGGAGGGTGGCCTTGGTTTGGCTGCTGGCACCCTTTCGCGGGCGGCAGGCGACCGCAGTACGTAAAAACAGAAAAGCTAAATTTGTTTAAACTGAATGAGGTTAAATACCTACTGTATATAAAGTACTATAATTTGAGGTTACCTCTCGACGCACCTCTACAATGTAGCTTCTGTATTTATATATATTTGGCATTTTGCCACCATTACTCGCCAATAAGGCCTATCTCCACATATATAAATAACGCAGTGTTGCCTACCATGGGTTTAATTATAAACTATAGTATATTTATGTAATATAAAGAAATATTCACAACTGTTAACCTGACAACAACAATATGTAAGTACAGTATATGGAATTTTGTACAGCACACGCATGTGTACAGTATATCTACATTGTGATAAAATTAGCTATGGTTACCTTCCCTCTCTCCCCTTCAGTCACACGTTCTTATAACTTACCCCATGAGGTTCCTGTGCGGCCAAGAATTGAGTTATTTTGTGGATTCCATAGGTAAGTCGTGAAACTTTGCTTCCCTGGAGGTAGCCTAATGGTCGATGGATAATTATCGGTGGTATTGGGTGGCCTGTTGGATGATGATGCCATGGTTGTTACGTCTCACCTCTGGACTCTCAGAGTATATACTGGCAGTCTGGCACTCCCGCTCTACTCGGCGCCGGGTGCCCCAACCTCGGCAGCAGGTGTAGCCTATACCGGTACCCATACCACCTCATCCATTTTTAGCTATATAGGTGCCTGCCCTTACCCCCCACACTTCCCATCTTCTCTCACCGTCCCGTTTTCACTCTTAATTTATTCTTATTTTTTCTCCGTTTACTTACGGTAAATATCACTATACTGTAGTTTATCCTTCGTTTCCAAGATATGTTTTACAATTATTATATATTATGCTCTTTCTTAAAGGTGTATTGACACTCCATGGATGGATGAAACAAAATTACAAATGGTTTTCCCCACAGTAAAGATCGAGTGTATATAACTTACTTTATTAAACTTTTTATGGTGATATCCATGCTTTCACATTTAACATTTTTACTAACTTTTAGCTGCACATACAGTTCCAGAAATACATCTGATAATCAAATATATATTTTCTGGTGACACTCGCTACACACGCTTCATTGTGTTGTGACCACTAAGCTCTAATGATTGTGACCAATGACAAGAGGAAGAAATAGAGTAAGAGGAGTGGGCTCAAACCCAGTAGACTGACGGCGAGAATCGAATGCCTTGGTGGATGCACAGAAAACCGATAAGAAGTCCTTCAAGATGCCCTTCAGGGTACCCTACAGTTCTGTCCCAGCTCCCTTGGAAGTTTAGGGAGTACTGTACTCGTGAAAGTATAAACTGAATGAACAAAGAAACTTTGAATGAAATTGTAACTTGTAAACAGACTTAAATCTATAAGAGGTAATGTGTTAATCGGTCACTTCAGAGTAGGACCCAACTAATACCTATAGAGTATAGACCATGGAGCTAGAATAGTCAGAATGGTCAGAGATGAGCATTGTTCTTGTTTTACAGGTTGTCTCGAGCTAACATAGGAGTATCACACTCCTCGCTTGAGAGTTGCAGCAGCAACCCACCCATTGGTTTGTCGTATCTTCCCATTTCATTCATCAGATGTCAATCATGTCATGTTTCTCTCCGGGTCAGGAAGGCAGGTAGGGTGGTTAAAGGTACAGTCGTGGACAATAATATCGCGCCCCTCCTGCCTGTGACTCATAGATCTCCAGTAAGGACCCTCAAATGTTTTAAAACTACGGGTGTCAGACCCCCAAAAGGGAGTCAGAGAGATAGTGAGATCAGTTTCGTCGAAGGCAACAGAAGAGGGAACAACTAGCAGCTGAACGCAGCCCTGGTTCAGGGTCGTGTACCCCGAGCCAACGAATCCATAATCAGGATAACCTCCCTTGTTATGCCACTCAATAGTACCCCCGAGCCAATGAACCCATCCAGGATCAACACACCCATCAAGAGTTAATTGCCTCTCGTTGTGCCACGGGTGGCGATCTCGCCAGCTGCTCATAAGGAATGACAAATGGTAAGAGACAGATAGAAGTTATAGAACAGCCCAAGGTATGGTAGATGCCAAATTCCTCATTTCTGAGTAGAACCAGTCCTCACCAGGAAGAAAGAATAGGAAGAGGAAGAGAAGCATACGCCAAACCACGTATGCAAGGGAGAGGAGAGAGTTCGAGGAAGATATCGGGCTTGCGACTATGGCTTCAACTCTATTACTGAGCGCCTCATCATCAGTTTAATCACACTACAAATTCCCCTAGCATCCTCACAACATTACACTCAACAAACACTCTTCTCACGGACCTCATGATGATACAAAGAATTTTTGATGGCATCAACTCAGATAGACCCCCACACAGAACACTTCTAGTTACACTGGACATCAGTAAAGCATTAATGTCATCCCCCGCCACAACCTAACAAAAAATTTTGCAACCCAAACATGCACAAATATACAAAAGATGGCTGGCCGGCTTCTTGGGAGGAAGAGAAGCACATTTGCTAGCCAGTCATATAGCATTAAAAGTTTCACCAATGGTGTCCCCCCCAAGGTTCTGTTCTCTCACCCACCCTTTTTAATTTATACATGCACGGTATATCAACACCCCAGGAGCCACGAATTCACATAGCCTCCTACGCAGACGACATAACACTCACATGTACAGTCGACCTCAGGAATTCGTACACAGAGCATTGGTTAAAGAAAGTCTGTATTCTGCCTTTACTTTAGGCATTATTCTGCTGACTGATTCAAGTATGAGCCATATAAGATTACTAGAAAAGTTTGGTGTTAGGAAAAGGATATAGTATTTTTTTTTAGTTGTTACGAACCTTTGATGTCACAGTGGTGTATACGAATTCCTGAGGCCCACTGTGCACACAGAAATGCAGACACAGCCACTCATATTCTCCAACTCTACCTCAACAGACTTAATGCCTGGTTCACCACAAACAAACTTAAAATAGCACCCAGAACACCTCCCCCTATACAACACCCATCCAAAATACTTGCTATAACATACAATACATCCATAACATTCAAACAACATATTACGGCCATCAAAACAAATGTATGCAAAGACTTAAAAACTTTCAGATCATTTGCCAACACAACATTTGGACACAACAAAGAAACCACAACCACAGTGTGCAAACAATATATCCGTTCAGTAATGGATTATGCTAGCCTCACGGAGACTCATCTCAACACCCTTCAGACCATACAGAATAAAGCCATAAAAATAATCACAGGCTGCACAGCTACAGACTACTTACACCATGAAATAAAAGTCCTCAAAATCAAGGATAATCTTGACACGAGAGGCACACAAACACTTGCTGCAGCCTCCACAAACCCACACTATCCACAATATTACATGGCAAAACACCCACACATGCCAAGGAACATCAAAACTACACCCAGTACACGATACTATACACAAATACTATAATGTCTTACACCCTGCCCACCCCAAACTGGTCTCCAGAAACATATCCACACTTAAATTACTCACCAATCCATCCAAACACCGAAGAACAACACTCAGCTGCATGCACGACCTCCTGACATCCATCCATCTGAATCCTCCCTTCCCTGTGAGGACAAAGTTCACCTGGCCCAGCTGGGGTGTGGCCACCACCCAGCACTTCTGACATATCAGAAGAAGCCGGATGGAGCCATTATAGATGCCTGACCGGAATGCAACACAGCACCCCATTCTATTAAACACATTATGGTATACTGCAATGTACACAACAACACAACATACACTCTCTGAGGGCACTGTGTGAAAGCCCAGTTCAGGCCATGGCCTTCCACATGAGCTTGGGGCTGCTTGGCCAGACAGCTTGAGGAACTTCAAGAACAACTCTAAACCTCTTTTCAGTTTCTGTCCGTCTCTCTTACTATTTCTCATTCCTTCTGGGTAGCTGACGAGATCGCCCGATTGGGTGGCACAACAAGGAAGACTACAGACAGGGGGAATGTTGGCTCGGGGGTATATACCCGTGAACCAGCAGTCCCCTCGTCTGTTGCATTCGAAGAAACAGATCACACTATCTCCCTGACTCCCATTTGGGGGTCCGAGCATCTGCGCGGCTTCGGTCAACCAGACTCGGGACTGCTCGGCCAGACAGTCTGGGGAACTACAACAACAACAACCTCTTTTCAGAGATGCCGTTGGTCCACCAAAAAGGTAGACTCATCCGCCTTTGGAACAGCATTTCCTCTGAACCAGGATAAGCCAATGACCCAAACATTCCCAATTCATACGACTTACCCAAAATACAAGAAAGACATTGCACGTAAGTGAACCGGTGGCACAGAAATGTGATGACGAGATATACCGCCCACTGCGGTGGGTAATGGGATGTTGAGTTTATTGCTAGAGCTAGAGGAACATGCTTCATCTCTCGCCCAATGAAGTGATTTTAGGTTCCTGGAAGAACATAAACTAAACTTGTTTATGTGAAAAAATTGGATGAGTATAATTGAGAGATGAAGGAATACAAATCCTGTTCATCTTTTGTTTTAGATCCATCTGGTTATATTAGGAGAGCAGAGGAATGAGACAATATGGGTTAAAAAAAGTTGGAAAGCATGACGAAGGGAAAGTAGAGGAATGCAAAGGGGTGGGGGGGATATACCATTGTGGTATAGAGAATAATCATCATAATTAGAGTACAGGTAGTACACAGGATTGTCATTTTGGGTACCTTGGATAGTGACTGCTTACCATGTGAATTGCAGAGTATGGCTACACATGAGTGGCTTTGCTGGGTATTTTCACTGAGTGTTTAATCATTACTCCCCTGTATCATAGGGGATATGAGCTGACTACATCATTCTTGTAATGGAGGTCAGCCTTGTATCCCTAAGATACAGGAGGAGAGTGAGAGTTGGGAACCCCACTCTCTAACAATGGCCCCACCAAAGGCTCAAATAGCCTCGGTGCTGAACCCCTTGCCTGTCGGGGGTCCTGCACTGGGGCTAGAGATTCCCCACCCATTGAAAAATGGGATGATGCTTAATCGAATATGAGAAAGCACAAATGTTTGGGATATTTTCACATAATTGACCTTTGTCTGTAAGTAGTGAAGAATTACATACAGTACAGTCCAATTGCCCTGACTTATACTTGGACAAGTTAGGATTGTCCTCTGTGTGAAGTAAGAAAATTGGTTAGAATAGGAGGAATAACAATACAGTACAACACTACTGTATTTGTATCAGGTGAAGTCAAAGTACCATACTTCATAAAATTTTGCCAAAAACATTGGAAAGTATATAAAATGTCTTCCTTAGCACCACTTTTAATAAAACACTCGTAACAAACTGTACATCTCAGCTCTACCTACTGGCGGACTATGGCTTCTAGTAACTTTGTGTCTAACTAGGTGTGCTTGATTATTAGTTTTCTAGTTAATTAAACAAAATTACAAGAAATTAATCAATAAATTCATAATTTTTTGCATGACTTTAGTATTTATGATAACAACTGAAGTTGAAAGATTCAATACCAATTAATAACAGTAATTCATATTAGTTTTCTTAGATCCTGTAGTATATCCATAAATAGGTGCACTGTACAGCACAGAACTTTTACAAACCAATGAGAATCTGCCCAGCAGAAATGACTACAGAAAACACTGTAATATATATTTACAGCTTATTGGCAATTTACTGTACCCCTATTCTTTGTAGAGGCTGTACATTTTTCACAACTATGAAAGTATTGGTAATGATAATATGATAAATTCTATAATAATACACAACATACAGATTAAATCTAACCACAGAAACCTGTTCAGAGATTATATGTAGAAGATAATTATACAAATTAAATACCTGCCCCATTATAAGCAAAACAACAAAGTCAATAATGTCATTGTATAAGCAAAAACTATATTTGATGTCAAGATTCTGTACAGTATTCATGAAACTGACAACCATTTTTATATTCTCTTAGATGACATTGACATTACAGTACTTGATGAATTAGTTCTGTCTCCTTGTGGTTAATATGGCTTGCTATAAACAAGCCAAAATGCACAACAATTTAATTATGTTTTCAGTAAAATGTTTCAATCCTCAAGAAAGTGGCCAAAATTAAATAACCTACAATATTCAGTTTTCTACTAGCACTCCAAGAAGCATACACTCTCCTACCCACCATCTCATACCTACGCACCCATCCTTCCTACTCTTTAGTAAATAATCATTTTAATTTTTGGTTTTACATCTGTGACTCTCATATACAGGGTTTAATGTCAGAGGTGTTTCTTTTACTACCGTAAAACACCCTAACTTCGGACATTTCAAAAGAAAATGTAATAATTCAACTGTACTGGAAGAGAGTGCTATACTGTATTTGCAAATAATAAGGATGGTGTTAACTAGGGGAATGTCAAAGACTATTATGTATAAATTCTATTACAATAGCTTAAATGTGTGTGGGTAAAAATATTCGACAAATGCAATGGAAAAAAACTATGCATTTTCGAACTCTGCAAAACTTTGTTCACACAGAACAAATAGTTTCAATTGTAAGAATGAGAATGGTACGATTATATATGGACAATCTCTGTAAGTACTGGGCAGTAAACAAATTTAAAATATATGCATGCATAACTGTGTTATGATTTTTTTATAGAATATTTCTTTTTTTTACCTAACTTTGGACAGACAAATTAATAAAGGTAAATATATTCCAAATGTCAGACAGACAATATATATTAATGTAAAGTGATATTAAATACATAAACAGAAAAACATGCCTAAAACAGCGAAATCTCTAACAAAAAGGAAAAGAGCTTACACAAGTAGTGTCCAAAAGTGCCCTTGAAAAGGCTAAAAATGACATAAATAACAACATGAGTGTGCACAAAGCAGCAGAAAAAATTTAAATGAAAAAAGAGTACAGTGCATGATTACCCGAAACAAAAACATAGCAAACCAGTAAGACGTGGGATATACTTCTTTATATCGTACAGTACAGTACTGTATATGTATAACTCGGGCCATGAACGCGGCAATTTTTTTTTTTTTTTTTAACTCCTCATGTGTCCGAAATTTGGCCAGCTATGTCCAGAGATCATTGCTGTTACCCATTGTCATTTATAAAGGGAAAATACAATCCTGTCCGAAGTTTGAAAGAGCTGCCCAAAGTTAGGAAATTTCTGAAGTTTTGAAAAAAAAAACGAATTTAGCATGCTTAATTTTTTTTGTTATATGGGATTCAGTAGGTACTCTCCCTGGCTACCACATGATACCAACAGGTATAAAATAGCACCATTATTAACAGAGTTATTCACTAAAACATGCAAAAATGTCCAAAGTTAGGGTGTTTTATGGTATCCCCTATCCACGGCTACGGCTCTCTCTATTTCAACCCTCAACAAATTAAGTCCTCTATTAAACATTCCCCACCATATCTTCTTCAACAAACCAAGATATTTAATAGATCTACCTTCTTGGAAACTTCACTAAGAGATGCCCACAGCAGAAATGTCTCCCTATGCAAATGCTTTTTACCATAAGCAACTGAGGCACTGTATATGGGACAAAGTAATGTACAATACCTTTAGCTGAGAGTATGAAAGTATTAGCAGAAGTATGGATCCTTAACTTTACACTGCGGGATACCAGTACTTCTTCCTTGGACTAAGTACAATGGCATAGATGAAAACCTCATATGATAAGCCTAAATCATTGATACATCACTACAGTACTGTAGTACTTTTATTTATAAAGAATGAACATGTGAAGGATTTCATTTCATATATGTTTAACTTTTCTCCTGTAATGAATTTCCTGCTGTGTTAGTTTGGAACAATCATATTATATTAAACCCTGTTGTGGCCAGGATTTGAACTTGGTCATCCCAGGTCCTATGACTATGAGTGTGGAAGCTCATACCTTGTCACAACAGGAGCTTATGGGTTTATGGCCTTCAGTAGCAAAATACCATCCAAACATATTGTTCCCTACACAGTAGTAATGTCTTCAATCAATATTCTATCTACCTGTAGTTATATTACACTTTAAGTACAGGTTGGCACATGGGAAAGCTTACCACCCAAAACATTTACATATTTATGATAGTTACTGTGAACAATGCCCTGGTCAGTAAAGCATCTCATGTGTTACCCTCATTGGTGCCACGACTCAAGAATTTTCCCTAACAAGTCAATTATGAAGTATGAGAAAAAAAAATAGAATACAGTACTGTACTGCTATGTATGTTAAAAAGAAAAAAGATCATTAGATTCAAAATAGAAATTCTGGGAGAAACAAGCCACAAATAAAAAGTACTGTACAATACAGTTATCTACACATGAAATTAGAAAGCCTCGATACATTTTTGAGTGGCCCAGAAAAAACATTTAGCAAATGATCTTTCTTATATGTATTCAATTTTGTTTTATGTATGATTACCACATATTTGGGTATTGCTTGAAAATCGGAAAAGGTCAAAATAATAAATAACCATGTTTTGTACAATGATCTAGGTTTACCAATTTCATGTGTGGGTGACTGTATTGCAATTAGCATAAAGTACTGTTATTTCAAAATTATCAAATAAATAATAAAAATATATGCTATGGAGAGGAGACATGCATGAAATACAGTACTTTTATATATAATAAATAATTCTGCATAAAATTTTTAAAAATAAGGACAAAATAGCTGTCTAATCTAAAGGTAGTAAGTACAAATACAATCCAGGTTTGTAAAAGTCAATATGGCATATGGCATAAATATAATTTTTGCTATATCACAGTATACTGTAAATAAATTAACTGTGATTACTATTTTTGATGGAGACAAACTATTTATAAATAAATGGTAGAATAATGGCAGTACTGTAGAATCACTATACACCCACCCACACTTCTAACTGGGATAGCCAGTGCAGTCAGTTATGGTCTGTTAACCTGTGAAGTCTGAACACAGTTACTTATAAGTTAAGGCTCCTAAGTTGATAATTTACTTTCCAGAGACAGCTGACAAGATACACTCGGGTTAAAGATGATTGCAAATACTGTATAATATATTCTTTCCAAATTTCATGCATAACAAAATAAAGTGTTGGTCAAAAAGAGGCTACTATATCACCAAAAGTATATTTCAGAAGTAAATCCTCTGCTATATGACTGTTTAATGGAACCAGTATCCTTCAATTTGTAGTTATCTTTCTCTGTTTTAACTTTTGCTGAAATATTTGTGGTACTGTATCAGGAATTCTGCACCTAGATTGAAGATTCAATAATCCTATAAAGTTATTTCACAAGGTTTACTCCACAATTGTAATGATTTTTTTCTTGTGTTAGGCCAGAACAACTACATTATACTGTACACAAGATATTTATCTGCACACCCCTGGTCTATGACCCTGAGTGTCTGTGTACATGAGCCATGTACACTATCCATAATAAATTTGTGATCATCATATGGGATCTCATGGGTAATATTGTGCAGCACTTCACCTTTGGCCCCATCTTTTGGAATCCTTCCAAGTGAGTACCTAGAGTCCTAGACAGACCATTCCCACTTCCATCCCACCTCCAAGCATGTATTTCCAACTTCTTTCAGCCATAAGTTTTGTGACCTTCCCATCAGCATGCAGGGTCAACCTTAAGGAAACAAAACTTGTGCCCATTCAGCTAATATTTGTATTCTTTGTGCAGGCTAGAAATAGGCCTCAAGCCTTTCTCATGAAATACTCTCTGATTGGACATTGATTTCTCTTCAGGTATACATATCCCATGATTCTGCAAAGGCACTTGTTAAATAATACCAAAGGAGCTAAGACAGGTCCACTGGCCATTACTGTAGTACAGGTATCACAGTCTCCCAATCTTCCTGAAAATATTCATCTCCTAACTCAAATACAGACAATGGTAAATACTCCTTTCAGATAAGGTCATAATCTAGTCTGACCAACCTCTGTTCTGCAATATACAGTCGGTGTTTTAGAAAATAACAAAAAAGTGAGGTCAGCATCCTCTCTACTTGTCAATATTTTCTTTGAGGTATATGACTGTACTGGATAAGTAATTAGTATACAGTAAGGCATCACAGGATTGCCATGGCCTTCAGCAACCATATGGTGTGACGGTCTCAGTATAAATTAAATTTCACAGCGTAATGGTAAGGGCATTATTAGTTCCTGCAATGACAGTCTTTGTTTGAAAAATGCCTATGTTAGAAATACTGTATCATCACTTAACCTTGCAATGGTTACAATGATACGTAATACAAGTGATGATATAGCATCTGTGATTGCCTTGTACAAAAATAAGGAAAACATTAAGAAAGAAGAAAATAAAATGGAAATTAGGTATGGGTTGTACTGTATATGGATACTACGGTACTCTATTAGGTCTGGGGCTAAATGAACCCTACTCATCTTCAAATATGCATGAATTTTGCCTCCAAATTACTCCCAAGAGAGTCTTAAAGAGACATGGGATGCCAACAAAATATTACTGGGTGTGAATGTTGACTGACTTTTATGGAATTACTGTACTATCAGAGGGTTGTGACTCTTGACTCTGTGACCATGGGCATATTGTGTCATCTTTTATGTCACCGACTGTACTCCCAAATTAAATTAAACTATTATCAATATAAGCATGGACTGGATATCAATATACTGTAAACATGGACTGGATATCAATATCTTATAGGTATCAAGTTTCTGAATTTTGGTTTGATTAAAGACACTGAGAATTTCACCAACTTCAAATCCTCATGTAGGAACTTGAGCAGTAACAAGAGCCTCATTTGTTTCACTGGGAAGCATCAGAGAAATTGGAGTTTCTTGTCATGGTTCCTCGAGGCATATCTGTAGTGTGGCATCTGTCTATTGTTCCGTAATTTGGCATTTATACATTTACTAAAATCAAAGAACTTCTACTAGACCAGTGTATTATAACTAACATATTTTAAAGGTGTTGAAATATATTACAGTACAGTATATGAAATTAATCTTTTTGCAGTTACATTTTACAAAATACAGCAGTCATTGTACCACACATTTGTATGACTATACAGTATAGTACTTTAGACTACATAATGGATTTCGTACATTTTTTCATGAAAGTCTCCCTCTCAAATGTCCATATAAGTAATTATTACAAACCTCAAGACAGTATAAATTTGAATATTCACCCACCGACTTACACACTCAAGTATTAGTTTACTGTATTTTCTTATGGGATATACAAAAATAACAAAATATACATTTTTCTGAGGCTCTGTGTACTGACTGAAGTTTAATGGTGGTATTTTCATTACAAGGTGAGGTAGAGTACTGGTTTCCCTTTCACTTCATTTCCTGACCAGATTTTTACATTACCTATATGTGAAATCTGTACTCTTCTGCTACCCATGCATGTCAACAAATGTTGGTTAGTTTTCCCAAGCTGAATTAAACTAGCAAACATTAATTCAGATTAACTATCATACAGGAGAGAAGGTGGTACAGTACTGTACCTCCCTTTGTCTTAGAAGTCCCATTATGAGTCTTCTACATGGATTCATTGACATCACTTGTTGAAAATACCTTATAACTAGTGGAATGCTCAATATGTTACAAACAAGTTCAGAAATTAATTCTAAACCATAATTAAATAAGACTATCCATGAAAAATACACTGAATAAAATTACGTTAAGCCATTATAACTGTTCTTCTAGGTAACTGTGTTCAAGTACAGTGGTACCTCAGTTCTTGAACTTAATCCGTTCCAGAAGGCGGTACGAAAATCAATTTGTTTGAACACCAAATCAATTTTTCCCATAAGAAATATTGTTAATTGGATTTATCCATCATAGACCTCCTAAAATTATGCATTATGAAGCATTTTAAGTAAATATTCTGCTAATTTATACCCTTGTCGAGGTATCTGAAGATCCGAGGACTTGATTTTGATGCATACGACTGACTGCATGCACACCCACCCTCAAAACTACATGTGCTTTCACTTGTATTTCTGGTTCCCATACAGAGCTACACACACAAAAAAATATGACAATTTTACAAAAAATTATGTACTAATGTACTGCAGAAATATATCTAATAATATATATTTACATGAAGCAAGGTACAGTATTGTGGTGTGGTGGTAGGTGAGGATGTGTGGGAATAGTAGCTCGTATCAGTCAGTTTATCAGTCACGGCGTAATTGTTGCCACAAAGACACATTATTCCTGCTATATTTTTTATATTTTAATGCTTACTTCTCGTATAGTAATTTCCTTTCAATGGCACTGATGAGAAAGCTTTTAAGTGATATTACTAGTGTTGAAAAAAAAAGACAGATCATCACATTCCGTGATAAAGTCGATATTAAGAAAAAAGAGAAAAGGTGGCAACAATTGGCCATGCTTTAAGGTTGATCCAACAACTATAGCCAGTCGGGTTTTTTTGGGCCACGACAGCTTGGTTCAGGAACTAAGTTTATGTTCGACAACCAAGACATTTTTATCTCAAACAACATGTTCAAGAACTGAATTATTTGAGAAGGGAGTCATTCGAGAACCGAGGTACCACTGTAGAATATAGCTGCATATAACTTTTTGCATTAAGAAAATAAACTCTCAACATACTGTTTCAGACCTCTATTAAGTTGAAGTTTTCTGTTGTTGTATAAACTTGGCATAATGGAGGGGATTCACATGTGGATTCAAATTAAAGTACTGTAGGCCTTAAGAGTGGAAGTCAAGGCAACCACATGTGTGAATACATAGGGGTCTCCTTTATTCAAATCTGACACTGCAAATTGGGGATGAGCTAAAAACTTCATACAGTACTGTATTAGCAAGCCAAGTTCCAACAACAGGAAACTGAACTAGTATGTTCTGTGGATAAAATATATAGAGAGCATCAGATAACACCTGGTAAAGATTAAGAGAAAAGTGCTATTCTAAATCTGGAGCTTTGGAATCTGGTGGACAGGCATAAGAGTATGTCAGCTGGATGTCAAGATATTCTGATACTACTGTCAAAAGTGATATGAAATAAGTACAGTTTATCAGTGAAATTTTAAGCTGAATACGAAATACTGTACTCCAAAGTTTCATCTTGCCCACAATTATTAATGTACAATGCAAAACTGCTATAAGAGCTTGTCTCCAGAACAGGTATATCAAACATACATGTTGTACGCTAAGTAGAATTGGACACACCATTGTGCTGTTCAGAAAAATATCACACATCCTAGATCCTCTACTGTGTATGATACTTTAGCTGCCATATACCCTTGATTGTAGTGCCTTCAAGTGCAACCATCAATGATAATGTCACATTTGTGGGGCTGTTGGATTTTAGCTTGATCATAATATGATGCTCCAGCTCCTTGAGAGTTACTCAGCATTGCTAGATTATCTTTCTGAGTAAGATATGAAACCCTGTACCAAGAGCTCAGGGTTTCACTAACCTGACATTTTGCTCATGAGTCTATGCTGCTCTATACTTTACATATGGAAGAGAAATGATAAGTCTGAATGACCCTCACAGAAGTGGAGCAAAGTGTATCTTTTGGTATTTCCATAATATTACCATGCACGTCTAAGACAGGAGAACAAAGAGTAAAAGTCTAGGTCTGTATCTTGTACAGTGTGAGGGTGAAAAGGTGGAGATAATTCGTCAGGCAGATGCACACCATCACTGAATAAGAGAGAGAGGCAACATCAGACAGTAAGAATACTCTGTCCTGATTTTAGATCAACCATAATTTTTGACTAGGAAATTTTGTTCTTTAAATAGAATACCTGACACTATAAATCAAAGGTGTACTGCTATAGTAACACTTAAGCTAAAATTGATGAACTCAGACAAATTTCGAATGATGGCACACCATTACAAAGAACAGGTACTATGCATGATGGTCAATTATAAGGAAATACTGAATGTATAGGCTCAAAACAATTATTCGGCACCCCATGCTTTGATACTTTTCACAATTATCATGGTTACAAAAGGCATGAGTAAGTAGCAGTTGTTGTTGAAATTCCTCAAGCTGCATGAGTAAGTAGTTCAGAATACTTAAGAGTGGTTTGGCATAATGTACAGTATTGTACTGTAAGAGTGCCAACATTTTTTTTAAGACTTATACACAAAGTAAAATAACTAATAATACTGTACTGTAATTATCAGTGCACAGGGGATCTGATGTCTACCTTAAACACTCAAACTGCTGATGTTGTAGGAAGGTTGGTATGGCTGCCTGCAACTGGTTTATTCATTAGTGAATGTTTCATAATTCCACTCAAGAAACTCTTTGTATTCATGTTTTATATGCGGAATTCCCAAAGACTTATTGTGCATGAACATAGGTTATTATAATATATAACATCAACTACTGTAAATCTTTAACACAATAATTTGCTGGCTGGCGATATGTGCTATAATATAGCACATATTATGTCCGACAGCAAGGCTACTAATGTGTAGTACATCAAACACAATTATTTCAGCATACTTTTTTCATGGTGTATTAATGTTTCACACATGTTAAACACCGTTACTTATTTTCACCTTTTGTGCACAAAGAACAATCTACTATGATGTACTTATTTAATCCTCTGACATGCAGATTTGCAGATTTGTTTAGACTACATTGATCATTATGAATTTTTCTAACAAATATACACTAGAAAAACACAATCCATACCACTCTGGTATTATTTAACTGTAATAAAAGATATAATCTTCACCAAAAGCATTACAGTGCTAAGCTGCAACAAAATTTATACAAGTTAAATAAAAGTAATAAAAGATTATTACACAAAATATCATTATTTATAGTCTGATAATTCATCTACATACATAACAGTAGTGTATGTCTGTGTGTTTGTTCGTACATCACTTATAAAATATGTACCACAGGGCAAAACTAAAGACATAAGCTATTCGGAGTCAGCATGTTCTGGGGCATGTTCTTGGCATATATCTAAAGGGAAAATCTAGAGACTGAAAGTCATTGCCCAGAGAACTCGGGAGAGAGTTGATTAGTTCAAATATATTGAAAATTGGAAACACTGCAAGTGAAGCAAAATATTAATTGACTCTGTTGAAAGAGCTATTCACACATACCCAAGCACTCAAGTGTTATTTCTGCATATTAGTGCTAAATTATTACTATCTATAGCAGTCTATTATTTACAATCTGTTCATGAGAGTCACTCAGGTCTTTGGGCCCTAATCAATGATTAATGGATACACATACATACATAAATACACCCATACAATCTCAGGTATATATGCATGCATACAAACATGCATACACTCTCACACACACATACACAAAGGAAACTCGAGCAAAATTTTATCACATTTCCGCAACGATCACAAACTCACACTCCAACATTTTTATCATCTCCTATGTAGTATCACTTATAAAAAACCTTATTAGCAATATTAAGGCCTACTGTACTCAGATGTGCTAACTTGATAATGTTGTAAAAAAAACTATCTATATTCCGAAAGAAATAGGAAAAGTATATTACCTATGACTACACGTTCCTTCCTCATAGAATAAAACAGTCACTCATTTGAATATATCTCTACTACAATATAAGCAAAACATATTGAAGGACAATGCTGGCACTACACCTCTAAGTCATAGTACTGCAACAAACTTCATATACTGTAATTGTCAGATAACTGTCCTGAGAGTACAGTACTGTACCAAGTTTAACTCTATGTCCTTCATTAAAAATCAAAAGTACAAGACATGATACCGGATAACAAAGAAAATCAAATATTAACCACACTACACAGTTATATCAGAAACAAGAATAAGAGTGCTAACCAGTAAATAAAACTGCAATTCGTACCAATACCTCAATTGTGTGAAGAATTATATTAATTAAGTCTTTCTGGGTGGTGGTGGTTGTTGCCACTGTCTAGGTTGTGGTAGAAGTAGTCACCGTGGGGTAGTATGGGACGGGGCGGCAACTCTACTGCCCCCTCCTCTTCTGGTCCACCTCCTGCTCCCTCTTCTGGCTCATTGGGTCTCTGGTGCACTTCATTGCCTTCTTCATCCTGGTCTCCCGTCAAGTCGTCCCCTCCACCCCTGCCTCCCTCAGGGTCTACAGCTGCATCCAGGTTCTCTGTAGCAGAACAATAGGAGGAAGAATTAGGAACATACTGGTATGAGGTTGGAGAAGAGGTACAGCATTAGTAGGTGGATGGAAAATATGTACAGCAATAGTAAATGGGTGAAACATATGACATAAGCAGATGAACAAATGGGAGTTGCTTAAGCAATTACTGTATGTGCAAAAAAATTAAAGTCAGGTGATATAAACTATAAACAGGTAACTTTGGATTCACCAAACAAAAAATTTAATATACAGTTCAGTACCTTAATCAGGAGACATTATGCAAATGAATCCCAGAACACAGGCATCAAAATACAGGGTGGGGATTGTCTGGACACCTAGGTAAGACAGTGATTAGATAATCATATCCCTAACAGGATTGGGAGATGTTGCATTGTGGAGTGGGCTCCTTGCTCACCCAATATATACATTCTTGATTTCTTTCTTTGGGTTATGCTGAAGGAACTGTATATCAGACATCAATCATCACATCATGAAAGCATGTGCTAGGATTCATGGAGATACTGCGTTACTGTATCATGTTCAGAGCAATCTTGTAGTGCATGTTGAACTGAAAATCACTAAAGAAAAACAAACTGAACATGTCATTTAATATTTATGAATATTTGCTTAAGTGGGTGATTCTGTTCAGTGTAAGCTACCCAAGTTATTGTCTCTAGTTTCATAAACATCTTTGACTTGCTCACATGCCACCCAACTTAATAAAAGTTTGAACAGCATTAAGTATGTTACAGTGGGGGCATTACTGTACTATATTTTTGTATAGTGTGCAAAATATCAAACAAACTCAGCGTTGTTAGAAAATATGCTAATTATACAACACGGTACATGCACAAGCAGTTTACCAAGACATGCAATTTTTAAGATACTACATATGATTTGAAACTGATCTGTGTTGTGACATGATCTATGAAGGTGGTGGAAGGGGGAAGTCTTTATCCTTATTCAAGACGTAAAACTGGAATACTGAACAGTACAGTACCTGTTAATTTACAAACATCATATCACATATTGTCATTTTATCTAAATACAGTATCATTACACCAGTAAACCTTTTCAAGACTTTCACTTGGTTCCTCACTAACATATTCCAGGTCTTTGACAAAATATGTTAGCTCAGAGAAATGTATAGTACACTACAACATCCCATCACACCATAAAAGTCAACATTCTATAACTACAAGGTACATTGCTTTCACTTACATTTAAACCTGTTATCATGAAAGGTTGTTACTATTGGACTTTGATACTAATTCAAGGTCTGAAACAAGGATTAAAGTGGTGGTGCAGTGTCATATTACAAATTTGTATGATGGATTTTATTATGATTATTCATGGTTGGGGAGAAATATCTTGCTGTTTTACATTATTCACATTATTCATTCCTGAACCCATCACCATCCATCCCATCCCACCACCATACCATCCTTACTTTATGCACCACCAAACCATAGTACAATACAGTACAGCACCTTGATGCATAACAGGAGCCGAGATTAAGTCAACAGTCACACTGTATGAAGTGACATAAGTTTTAACTACGGTATGTATACTGTATTACTGTGAGTATTAAAAAAAAAAATATAATTAATATCATGTCACACTGAGTTTGGCATGAAATTGAATTTCACCTCCATAAGTGAAGCATTTCTTTATTATTTTGCTGTAATAAATCTGTACAAATACAGTATGCAAATAGACAGACCATAATACCAGCACTGAAAACACGGACATGAACAACTAATGTTGAGACTGGGGCAATACAGAATCTTACACCTTGCTCTACTAAGGGTGTGATCATGCCAAAATATCTCCATATTCTCCCATCTCTACATGTCATGTCTTCCACTTCTAAACTCCTTTAATCAACCAATATTATAAGCAATATATACATGCTTGTCCACAGTATCTCACCATTTTTTCTTTGTTGATGCAGTTGAAAGAATTATTTCCAAAGTGATGATTAAGCTAAACATGGGGTGCTTGTTGTGGAAATGGTAGCTGGGGTTGGTAGAGCTGCTGCATGGGCTGCTGAAGTTGATGCAAGGCTGGAAGGGGGTTCTGTAGTATAACTGGGGAATCATCCACCTGCTCCCCTGCATGATTATGATCATCTGGCTTTAGGGGAGGGTTCCCAGCTTCAGGTTCATCTATCTGCTCATGTGCATGGTTTTTGTCCTCCGTTTCCCCATGAGCATTTAGAAGGGGTTTCTGGTTATTATCACCATCACCACCATCACCAAATCCAACCTCCTTTTCCTCCTCCTGCTGCATTTGTTTATTCACCATCACTAGTCTTCTCTCCTGCGATGCTGCCTTCTGATTCAGCTGCTTGGGGTTTCCTTGTTTGTCCCCTTCACTCTGCACATTCACTAAACTAGTATCTGAAACACCAGGCACAAGCTCTAAGAGGATGACTGCATAAAATGGTGCTTGGTTTTGTCTTATATTTAAAGAAGATACAGCTCATTTTTCTGCTTTTTCTAATGTTTATATTTCATATATTACATTACATTAAAATGTACATATTTCAAACACAAATTAAGCCTGGCAATGTAATATTAATACTGTTCCTCATACTGTACAGGAATTTAGTTTAAAACAATAAATAAATAAATAAATAAATTGCACACACCTCTCACACTGTACAGTTGGCAAAAAAAGTTTTGTTACCATCTCTACGTTAATTTTAACATCGGTAAGTGCAGCAGGGTTGGTACTCCGCTGACTGGGCAGCTGGTGCCTAGCCATCCGAGATATGCTATTAGGGTATCGTCTTTGCCAAGGCCGATAATATGAGGGCCGCGGCAATGACTACTTGGCACAACACATTCAGTTTCTTTTTTTATATCAAAAGTTTAGCTGATTTTAAATTTAAATGTTAGTGTTCAAGATCTATCTATAGCTCTGACGCCTCGTTCCCTCTGGGAACTCCCCCCAAGGGGATGGCCACGGCAGAGAAGTCTCCAGTCTTCCCTGTTCAAACACTTCCTCCTTACTCGGTCAAGCCCTCCCCTCCCTCTCATGCTTCTCTCCTTCACATACTCTTCCACTCTGTTCTGCCATCTAACTGGTTGTCTGCTTCTCACGCCACGTCCCACAACTTCTCTTCCATACACCTTCTTTAGAAACTCATTTGAGTATTTTAGAACAAGAATATCCAGAAAAATTACCACTGGGTGAAAGAAGGTCATCCTTGCTTGCTTGCTCATTAAGCACTGCGGGAGGGGCACGGAGTGTGGGCCTGGGTGGCCCTCGCGCCATGCCTGACTCAACAGTCAGGCATACCAACATTACATCACACGGGTGGTGAAATCACACTGGCATGATGATCAAATACGGTGAATAAAACCCATTCTTGTCGACGGGTTTTATTCACCGTATTACATCACACTGTTAAAAGGATGATAACAAAACTTTTTTTGCCGACTGTACACAGAAGAATGAACTGATGTAAGGACAGTTCATTATAAAGTACAGTATAGTTAACATTCTCAGTGGGAGAAAATATATCACTGCTTCACAAAGTTTATTCACCTTTATATGGCAGCACTGCCATAGTAGTGCATTTGTAATGAATGAACTTGCCAATATTCATAACTGACAAACTCTTTGCATACAAAAATATATAATGTATTCTTGAATGTGAGTATGTCCAATAAATATCCCTGGGCATTCTGTCTCTTTAATTACTTTTTCTCATCCCATGAAAAAATCGTTGATGGAATCTTCATGGTTCTGCTATGTTTTCAAAGGTAATCTAACAAAAAAGCTTGGGAATTCCTAAAGCAAATGTAATACTGTACAGCAATAAAAGCAAGATATTTTATCCCATGTTTTATTGGGAATCTACCTCCTCCACATTATACCATAGTGAGAGATTATTTTCAACAGAGTATACTCTCTCTTAAGCAGTACACTTTGATGAGTACAGTATACTTTACAGGGGAGTTCACTATTCCCTTGTGCTTAGGAGATATCTATAATTGCTCAATGAACTTTTTTGTGGAGTAAATATCTATAAATGAAGGAGAGGTTTTGCATCTTCATTTGATCTTGTTTGGGGTATCTGAGTGTCAGCTCTCCGTCATTCATGGATTACTTTACTGCTATCTATAATACACAGTATGATAAACATATTTGGTAAGTCTGCTAGATCTCTTCAAAAGTGTGAGAGAAACTGTGCGATACATCTATCCAATACAGAACAGTAATATACCTCAAAGTCCAATGTAGATCTAGACCTTTTTTCCCTGGTTAAAATTAATAATTATTATCCTATGTAGCTAATTATAATTAGCTACATAAGATATAAGAGTTCCATATTTCTAAATGTGTCTGCCAGTTTTCAGATATCATACACATTACCCTAAGTAAACTAAAGACCTTTTTTTCCTTACTAGCTCCTTGGACAACCTCCCCTCCACCACCTTTTATATGCATTAATAATATACACTGGTATACTGCACCACAATTAACACTCACCACACTGCCAAACAAAGATGATCTTCAGTGGTAGTGGCATGCTCATCACACAATTCAGTACCATACCAAAATGTACACATTCAACACACATCATTTAATCAATCTCTAATGGTACTGTACTAAATACTATAACTTTAAGATTGTAAAATGCTTTAAAGTGCAAGCAGCCATTTAGAAGCAGAACTATCATACCATGCAATACATGGCATATAGAAAGGTCACAGTAAATATTATCTATATATCATTATATCATCAAATGAGGAGATTCAGGATAATTGAAACAGTTTTAGACAAACATTTTCTCCTATTTTACAACTATGTACAGTATATATTGCACTTAATATCAGTATTATTTAGAGCAGATGTAAAAACAAACTGGTATGATTGTTAAGTATGAAAAATAAAGTTATACAAAGCATCTCACTGTAATAATTATGTTACAAGCTAGCATGATTGTTATGTATGAATATTAAAGTGAACTAAAGTACCTCAGAGCAGTAATGATGTTACGTATATTTTGTCAATTATAATGCAATATTAAAATATAACTGAAACAGGTTCTGAAGAGGCCCTACTTTTCCTGAACTGCCCCATCTGATGACATACTGAATAACTCAAGACAGACCTCTCTTGTCCCTTGAATTATCATCAAGCCTCTGGTCCAGTACTGCTTGTAATAAAGATAAAATATAAAATTCAATGCCTAAAATTTTCAAACTCTTTATAAATTACTGTTAGACACATTCCATCACTCCATATTATATTCCCAATATTTAAAAAATTCACAATTCTGTAAATATCATATAGCAAGAAACACATCAATTTTAAAATGGGGTATTGTACATTTACCCTGAACAATACACTGGTTTGAAATTTGATGTTGGTCTTCTGTCTTGCCAATACACAATGTATTCACACCTTCAACTCCACTTCTTATATTATCTTCTCATCAGATTATCCTTGAATACATTGAACAACCATGGTTCTGAAACCAATCACTGGGTACTCTATCTGCTCCCACACTGCAACACTACCATGAAAGATGTTCATTACTCTATTTAGTAAATTTACCTCTGTATATTTGCAGCACCTTTGCACAACATTCTCTATTCATTTATATCTCCTCAGTCCCAGACCTTGGTTGTTGGCTATTTTTCTTTCTGCCTCTGACAACTGGGGTACCAAATCAAACAATTATCAAAATCACCTATACCAGCTTCATCTCTACTCAAGTACCTTCTTATCACAACATCACGAGTACACCTCGGTCTCATATAAAACGTATAGAACGAGAGACCAAATTATTAGCTTAAAATTATTTTACAAAACGATTGCATCCATATAGAATAGGTGGCGAAAATAAGTGAAGCAAATCCGAGGAGTTCTTATACAAAATGAGCGAAATCATAATGAACGTGCCAGGAAATTATATTACTGGCGTCTGTGAAGTGTGGGTGAGTGTGTTCCCACTACTTCTCCCGCACTCCTTGGCTATTTCCCCTTACCCTCAGTCTCCATTCACTCTAGCCTGCGTTGTGTGTGACTCGCTCGTTTTTAGTGATTACGAGAAAACCACCAGCTTCAACGCTCAGTCATGCCAGGTCGTGCATTTACAAAACTGAAAGCCATATCCTTCGATATAAAGAAGGAAGTTATTTCTTGGAAAGAGAAAGGAGAAGGAAACACCAGTGTATGGTTAATAAAAGTAAACAAATGATGATCACTCGCTATCTCCTCCCTACCACCTCCACCACCACAGATGCCGTCGACTCATCTCAGTAACACGAGTCACCTGCGAATACCTTAATACAAATCGTAATATGCATTTAATATGCTTAATATAAATTGTAATATACATCCCTGTAGGATTAAGGCAAGAAAAACCTTAAAAAGTATTTTATGTTAATATCAGGAACAATTTTGGTGATTGATCGACCAATTGTAATTTTCCCCATAGGTTACATGTTACACATAGAACGACGTCTTCTATCGACCTATTGGATGTTCTATACGAGACCGAGGTGTATTACACTGCTACACAACCACCCTCTGGGAGTTTTTCTGGGACAAGGAGTGACTCGTACCTCTGAGATGGAAAAGCAGGCTCACAATATAACCTTGCCAAATAAGGTGGGAAAGATGTTACACTTCTATCTTGGCCAGCCTTTAAAGTAGTTTCCATGAAAGAATAAGGTGTCAATCCATAAAAATGAGTGAATGAATTAATGATAAATTTACCACTTTCACTTTTCACAAAGTACTTTTTCACTTTTTCATTCCTGCACTTTTTTTTTTGTCTTGTGCAATTTCCATTCATATTCTTTCCTTTTCTTATTCATTCTTCCATTATAATCAATGAACTCTCACTCTTAACATAATATAATTATTTCTCTGCAGCACCGATATGTCTATCTATATATTGCCAGATACCTTAATCCCCAAGGGGGTGGCCACAAATGAAATGCCTCCATGCATTCCAATCCCTTGCCAACTGGCATCCCTCCTCCCATCCAACGCCTCCTTCGCTCATATACCTCCTAACTCCATCCTTCCATCTCATTCTCGGTCTGCCTCTTCCTCTCCATCCCTCCACCTCACTTTCATACACCTTCTTGACCAATCTCTCACTCCCCATACGTTCTATATGACCGAACCACCTCAAGGTGTTCCTCTTCACACTCTCCAGCACATCCACATCCACATTGCATCGTTCACGCACTTCTTCGTTTGTCAATCTATCTCACCATGTCACTCCACATGAGCTTCTCAGGTAACTCATTTCCACACCTCTCACTCTTGATCTGTGCCTCTCTGTCATCGTCCACGCTTCACACCACATATGTCAGTGTTGGGATTACAACACTATCATGCAGGGTCTTCTTCACTTCCATACTCATTGTCCTATTCCTTGTCACTGACTTCAGCATTCCTACAACCCTCTTGCCCTGTTGTACCCTCTCCTGCATCTCATCCTCCAAACCTCCATCTTTATTCATCACACTGCCCAGATACTTAAATGAGCTGTCATTCGCCATAACCTGGCCATTCAACCTCACCTCACAGTCTGTGGCTGCCCCTCTCTCAAAGACCATAACTTTGCTCATTCCCACATTTACCTTCAAATTCCGTCTCTCGCACACAGCTCCAAACATGTTCACCAGACCCTGCAACACCCACTCATTGTCACTCAACAGTACTGTATCATCAGCAAACAGCAGCACAGGAAGCTTCCACTCACTCCCCTCCCCCATCATGGGAACACCAACATCCACTGCTCTTCCCTGTATCTCTTTCATGACTCCATCCATATATACACTGAACAACCACGGGGACATTACACAACCTTGCTTTAACCCAACCTTCAATTCAAAGAACTCACTCTGCTCACTCTCTACCCTGACTGCCGCTCTTGCACCCTCATATAAACTCTTCACTGACCTCAATAACTTCCCAGGCACTCCATATATTCTCAGTACTTTCCATAGACCTTCTCAATCAATTCTGTCATACGCCTTCTCCAAATCCATAAATGCAGCATACACCAGACTTTTTTCTACATTGTCCCTTCTCCAGACATTTTTCCACAATACACCTCAAGGAGAAAATCTGGTCCACACACTCTCTTCCCTTCCTAAACCCACCCTGCTCCTCTCCCACCCATTTCTCTGTCCTCTCTCTCACTCTTTCAATCACTACCCTACAATACACCTTCCCCACTACACTAAGGAGACATATTCCTCGATAGTTCCCACACACTCCCCTCTCTCCCTTACCCTTGTACAGTGGTACTATGACTCCTGATTTCCAGTCATCTGGCACACTTCCTTCCTCCCATGCTAGCCTACACATTTTCTACACCCACTCAATCACTATCTCACCGCCATACTTCAGCATTTCGCCACACACTCCACCGATATGTAATGGGTGTTAATTAATTAATTAAATCTTTTATTAACAATGCTTTGTTTGTAAGTAATACAGTATAGTACTGTAGTTCACAGTCATTCTACAAGTAACCCAAGTGTGTAAGGTATTTAGCACACAATGAGTGAAAATATAGTTATAATAGGAGTTCGGTCCCATTTTTTTCACCTATCACAGTTTTTCCCATATGTTTATGTATTCCCATCTAACAAATTCGTATCTAACGACATGTTTTTTGTGTCTCGCATAGTCATTAGATATGAGATCCCACTGTATACAGGTACAGGTATCTTACTTCATTTCTTATACAGTACAGGAACACACTGGATCATAATTTATATAATGCTCAATTACAGTACAGTATCACTATTGATATACTGTAATACATTTATGTCAAATTGAGACAGTGGACTTTTGCCAGATTAAAGGCAGCTAAGAAAATATAAATTTATTGATATCTGCACCTTACCTTCTTAACTGTGTGTGTGTATGTGTGTTTGTGGTGACCTACCTTGGTGTGGTGGCAGCTGTGGTGGTGGGACTAACACTTCCTGCTGCGGTTGTTGTTGTTGTTGTTGCTGCTGTTTATTAGGTGGCTGTAGAGGGTGGTGGTCAGGATCAGCTGCCAGAGGTGCTGCAGGACGTTCCATCACTGCAGGGCCTGTAATGTTTCCACTGGAGTTACTATCTTCAGGTACTCATAGAAATTCACACACACCATATTTGGCCCCTTTCATGCAGTGCGGGTGATGTCCACCTCCGAGCTTATGTGTCAATAACGGCCCCTTATTGGCTGGTTGTTTTCTTACCCAACTGAACTTATTACATGTGGCATGTAAACTGACCTTGGTCAGGGATGGCAAGTGGCAGAGGACGGCCCTGGTTGTAGCGAGGGCGGGACAAACCAAGGATGGGAGGAGGGCGGGCAACAGGCATGATGCCCAGTCCTAACATCAACATAAACCACACATAAACTCACACCAATACATAAATATTACATCTTGCATTTTTCATTGTTGATGAACAAAAAAGTGAAAGACCTTTTAATAATGATCATTCATGACTACCACTTCAAAATAAATGCTTGGTTGTGCATTCACAAAACACTGTTAAAAATGTTTCTTCTCTACTGGGATATTTTAGTTAATCTAAGTACAGTACTGTAGTTGTAGGTTAATATTTTTTCACATTATATACAATATGCTACTCCATTACTTGTAAATCAGTTATACTGTATAAAACTTTATAATATTGGTATTTTTAAAGAGCTGGTGTCCTTCCCACTACAGAAACTTCCATTAAAGCTTTTCTGCCTTTTTGTTAAAAAGGGATTGTGGCTTTAGGTACAGATCTGAGCACATGAAGGGAAAATTATGCCACAGCTGCTGGATGTAAATAGAGGGTACCTTTACTCTTTCTTTATGCAATTCTAGCCCCACTTTCTCCCAAGAAGGATAGTAAAAAAAATTAGTTTCTACATAAGCAGAAATTAGTGTTACAGATTTAAAGAGCTGGAATTTACACACCAGAATATGTATTTATAAATTCTCTATGTCAAATATTTACCCCACAGCATATTACAGTAAAAAAAATTTTATAAAAGTATGTACAATACAAGTACTGTACCTTATTTCAGTACCTTAATTTGGATACAATATTTGATAGGATGTTGACTGTACTCTATCCAATCCTAGCTTGCAAATGGAGCCTAGCTGTATTTTGAATGCTCATCGCCGATTGGTCAATTTCTCCAGGCAACCTCCGTTCACGCTTACCTTTCCCATACCAAGACATTGTATTTCTCCGAGATACACTTTTTTTGTTTTTTCTTGGTGCCTCACTTATTTTGCTTAATACCTACTTGGCACTTTGGTAACCTGACAGAATAATGATAGAGGATTACTTTTATCGTGAAAAAAATATCCATATCATTAAAAATATACGATTAAATACGAGTTGAAGTGAAGCGAGTAGCTAAAAATGTTTATACAACCCTTTTTATATATGGGGATATTTATTTATAAATATTACGCTACCATGATTAAAAATGGGTGGATGATGTAGAGAAAATCCTCCTGTATGTTATGGTGGTATAAGATTGTAGATAAGATAGAAATTTTTGTTGGAAACGTAATTTTAAGGCCAAGATAATAATATTTGTAATATTTGTAAATAAATATCCCCATATAATAAAAAGTTGTATAAACATTTTTAGCTACTAGCTTCACTTCAACTCGTATTTAATCGTATATTTTTAATGATATGGATATTTTTTTCACGATAAAAGTAATCCTCTATCATTATTCTGTAAGGTTACCAAAGTGCCAAGCAGATATTAAGCAAAATAAGTGAGGCACCAAGAAAAAACAAAAAAAGTGTACCTCGGAGAAATGCAATGTTTTGGTAAAGCAAAGGTAAGCATGAGCAGAGGTTGCCTGGAGAAATTGACCAATCAGCGACGAGCATTCAAAATACAGCTAGGCTCCAATGCAAGCTAGGATTGGATAGAGTATAGCATACCTGTTACTTAATTGGATTTTTTTTCTGAACAGAAGCAGACACAAAAAACACCATTTAATAACTACCCGATTCATTTTTGCATGCAAGACTGAAATGAGGTAATTGGTTGTACAGTCCAGTAATTTGTGGTTTTTTACAATATAAAATGCAAGTGCTACTAAGCCATGCAAGAATACAACAGGCTCAACAAAGCAAACACGAAAACACAAAACACCACTTCCATCACTATTATTTCCTTTATGATTCATGGTCATCATCGGTTCAAAATTTAAGTGAGACATTTTAACTTGTGCTAATCCTATCAAATGAATCTGATAAGAGTTTGGCACAAAAGTTTAATTTCAAAGTTACTTTCATTTGGTTTATATCTTTCCTATGTAGTTAGAGAAATCCTGGAGGAGGGCTATACCATTTTATGCAGTTCCAGAAGAGAGGAATAGAATACAGCATTTTGTAAACCAATGGTAAAAGTGATGAGACAGCAAGGCAACTAACCAGGAGGCTGGATCTGAGGATGGTGATTGAGGTCATCAACAGAGTTGACTGGCTGTGGTGCTACTTCTTTCATTCCATCTACCACTCCTGAAAAACAAAAAAAGTTGTCATTCATTAGCTGCAGAGCACTGAGCTTTAAACTTTTTTACATACTGTCTATGGTTAACCCCAATGAGGAGGTGAATAAGTGTGTAAGCTGGGAACTGCAGTCCATGGCCCGTACTAAGAGTCAGGAAGGTCGAGGGTTGATGGTACTGAGGAAGGTACAGTGAAAGCTCCTTTATCCGGCATTCTGTTTACCGGAAACTTCCCGTATCCGGCATTTTTTTTCATAAAAATATAAATACATGTATAGCCAAAAAGAGCTGCCACATTCACCCACTCAGAGCGCAGAGTGAAGAGGGAGTGACGAGTGTTAAAAGTGAAGAGAAGTGTACTGTACTGTTACTTTACAAATGTAAATACAGTATTACAATTCGTATTAAGCATATTAAATGCAAATAACAATTTGTATTAAGGTTTTCGCAGACGACTCATGAATGAAATGAGTCATAAGTATGCGTGGTGGTGATAGGGGGAAGGGGGGAGATAGCGCGGTATTGTTTGTTTACATTTTATTGAGCATATTCAGGTACAGTATTTCCTTCTTTCTCTGTTCAAAAAATACCTTCCTTCTTGATATGGAAGGATATGACCTTCCGTTTTGTAAATGCACCACCTGACATGACTGAGTGTTGAAGCTGATGAATATAGAGTAACGTAATTTTAAAGTACATTTTCTTGTATCCGGAAATTTCTCGTATCCGGAACGGTCTCGGTCCCACTGGTACCAGATAAAAGAGCTTTCACTGTAATAGGGTACCAATAGGTAGTGCCGTTATTGGAACGAAGGTCTTAGGTTGGTTAAAGGGAAGGCAAGGGTATGCCCATGTCTTCCCGCTGACCTTCGACAATTTTTTTCAAAATTATCCAAAACTAGTGAGAAAATAAATATGATGAACTGAAAACAACATCAGATAATATTTGAAAAGGTGTAAAGTCGTTACGTTTGTTTCGAGGAATATGTGGGAGTTATTTATAACTCTTACGAATTCCTCCATGAATTTGCGATAATCTCAGGAAGGAAGTTTTGCTTGTTGTTGAATGATCGCCATCTGCCAGTTTTCAGTCATATTTTCAGTTATTAGGTATGATATACTGCTTTTCTCATGATAATACAAATTAATTTTGTAGAGTGAGCACGTCATCTAAGACTATGAAAGATGAAATAGAGGAGTCGAGATGAGTATAATGTTATCATTATTATTAGGCTACTTACCCGCTCTGACTCTCACCCCAGCACCCCCACCTCCCCATCCTTACCCTCCTCCTGTTACTTGAATAATTTTTTGTCTATTGTTTAATTTTATAATACTCCTTTGCTGTACAGTACTTAGTAATTTACACAGCATACATGTACTGTATATAACAAAATTATAATGCTGTTTTACACAAATTGAGAGCCATTGGGTATCATTTACAATAATATTGGCGATACAGATCATCTATAATATATTAACGGTCATCCTATCCTCTCTTCAGTTGTTTAACAAACGTCAGAGTGGGAGGACGTCACCCCACTCTCCTGCTGCAGTATGGTCTTATATTTCTTATATTACTTGAGTAGTTATTGAAATGGCTTTCTATATGTATAGAAAAGTATTATAATATTGTTATTTACATGTATGTAGTGTAAATCACTTAGTATGGCACTGTATTATTATAAAAATAAGCAAAACACATTACATTATTCAAGTGATGGGAGTAGGGTAAGGAGGGGGAGGTGGGGGGGCTGCTTGGACAAATGACTCTTGGTAAGGATTGAAGGTAAAGTCGAAGGTTTTACCTTCTTAGTACGGGCCCATGTATCAACATTACTGCAATAGTCTGTCCCATAAATACTTTCTGACATCTACTCTTACTGAATTCAAACCCTAATTATAGGACATGAATTAACACAAGTCTTTTGCATCCATATCCACAGTTACCAGACAATGAATTTGCTCTTAGATGGTTCAGCATTAAATGTTCTCATACAGTACTAGGACGAATCACCAACTGTGAATCCTGCCGCCAATCACCAAAGAAGGTGCAACAGCCCCTAAAACCAGAGTGTCACCGATAGAAGAGTCAAACATATAATCTTTACCGGAGGCATTCAGCATAGAGGTGATGACTCTATTCAACTGAGTGAACCTCGAGGTATCAGAGAATCCTCATTTACATAATTATACAGTACTGTACTGTATATGTAAATTGGGATTCTCCAAAATGAACATCTTGGCAGATAGCATGCTTGTTTCCTACTGTGGGGTGTGGAGTGTAGAATAACATGCAGGGCTATTAGCTATGATCAAGAACAGTGTCATCATATGTAGATATCTGGAGTTTCAAAACCTTGGTGGCTGCATTTGTTGGTATATTATAAAGCTTAACAATTTTATATATATTGTACAGTACTTTCTAAAACTGTTGGTACAGAAAGTATGAAAGAAGTTCAACTCCATTAAATTCACTGTAATTTTAAGGAGTGGCTTTAAAATTTTGCAACTTCCACCATAGTAAGTGATGATCATATACACAACCTCTGGGTATGAAACCATAGGACATTTCATGAACCTGTTTTAGAATATGACCCTACAACTGGGTGAAGGGCCAAGCGCACCTGCTGGTTCCCGGGCCAAGTCTGCAACTGAGAACCTTGGCTTGGCTCTGCGGGCACCAGGGGGGTCCTGGGGGAGGATAGGAGTATCCCGGTGGAAGATGATCCCCCTCATGCCGGTGTCACGTGTTCTGACTGCCCTGCCATTCACGTACCCTAGCTGCCCCGGGCCCTGGTAAACTTCTGAGACCACCAGTCAGATAGTCATTTGTAAAACAACACAAAGCCACTTGATATACATTTATATCATTTATTATAAATTCAGATAATCAAGAGGTATGAAACTTGACAAAACCTGTATAGCATAACTGTATAAAACAAATCATTGTAACCCTGACACCATCAGTCAATTAAATAAAATATATATATTCACTAGTATTCATGATCTGTATTATAGCCAAGACACTTTTTATACCTGTACCATAGATACCTTTAATCCTGACGAACCTCTTCATGTTTATATCCTCACCCACCAATCAGATATTTCAACATTATCTCTACACTCTCGTTCTCTTCAGTACTTCTCAAATGCTACATATTTTCTCTCCCTGCTCTCTTTTTCAGTCTCTATCCTATCTTCACCATCTATTTTCCACTTTTCTTCCAATCCTCAATATATTGGATCTCTTTTTTTTCTCTCTTTCCCCTAACCTTCCTTCAGTTTTCTTTTTCAGTTAATTTTATTCCTGTCTTCTCTCCTCTCTTTCAGGTTTCTCTCCTTCCTTCCCTTTCAAGCAATTAATTTATCCCTACTTTCCTCTTTTCCTTTCAGACCTTTATCAACCCTATCTCATCTTCCTTCAATCTCCCTCTGACCTTTTTGCTCCACATTAGGCAGGTTGAAAGGTCCAGGTACCAGCTTGGGAGGTGATGCTGCTAATTCCTCTCTTTTCTGTGCTGCAAGTTTCTCCTCAGCCTGGAATGTGAAATTATAGATTAGCAAAGGCAATCAGTTGAGATGTGATTACCTGTAGCATAAATCGGATAAATCCTACACAGATACTAGTAGTTCATGGTGTATAAATCAATATATGGAATGCTGACGTCAGAAAGAAAAAGTATTGAAAAATTACATTTTTGATAACATAATATATGGTGTAAGTGGAAAATGTATGAAAATGAATAATTTCACGTCACTCCTACATAAACTACAGCACAGTTTATAATCTTATACACTATTGCAAATATACATACAGTATATGCAGAAACCATATGTCATCATGGGATATATGCTATATTTCCTGTGGTTATAATATATATATCTGTATATAGTAATATATTTACTATATCTAAAAAAGCACCCTTCTTAGTAGCCTACAGCATATCAAATATATTCAACACAAAAAGCATGAAGCACATATACAGAAACAAAGCAGACAAGGTCACCCACCATGAGGGAAGTTCCCTGAGGAAAGAACGCATCAGAGCTATAGAGAGACAGCAAGCAGAAGTATAGCAATGGCATGCAATTACATAATCAATGATAATGCTTGGAAAAAAAAAATAGCAAAGCAAATTCTGTACACCTCATTTGCACTAACTTGGAGTTCTTTCATCCTCCTTATCAACTCTTCTTTACACCCTTGGTGATACAAGACACAAGCAAGTTATCTTCCCTTTCCTCTATATTACTCATCTACTGTATATCTGCTTGTACCACCTTGACTTCCCATGCCTTACTCTTGCTTTCATTTCTACACACTACGAAACTCATACCTTCCGCTCTTTCAGATGTAGCACTGTAACAACTAGTACATCCAACCCAGTTCTTAGTTTAAAATTTCAAACAGAAAAAATATCACAATTTCACTACTGTACTATGATAGGAACAACTTCAAAAAAAGTGAAGCAACAAAATGTACCATATGATACATTCATACACTTTCACAAATTACTGCACAAACATAAGTGAGCGATAAAAAAAAGACAATTTACAAACTTTTCTGACTCTACTCACATTGGTATTATCATAAAAGCAGCACAATACATATCAGAAAGCATACACAATATGCCTCAGTCTATAATTTTTTCAGACATAAATCGCACAAATTGATTACAGTATACAGTACTGTACAGCTAAAACAAAATTATATTCATGGTTGTCAAGAAGTTAACTATAGAAAGGTTCTGCATACTCAAAATGCTTTCTCTGGGACTTAGAAATCACAAATGCATGGATTTACCATACAGTCATGATTAGAAGTTTTGTCACCTCTCTTGTCTGAAATGAACCAAGAGATTCCTAGCAGTGAATGAGATCTAATCATTCATTCTACTTGACTATGAAAGATTTTTAATTGTCTCTTCACAGTATTGTACGATGAATCTTTGAGTTAATCTCCAAGAAAGAAACAACAGAATTTTTTGTTGTAGAAGGAGAAAGTTCCACATGCTAGACAAATATAAACTTCAATGGGAAACCTCTGAATAACAACTACCTTGTTATGACTGGAGCAGGAGGAACTTACAGTTTGTGAGGCAGTAGATATAGCATCTGGACATTTCTTTGAATCAAATCTCAGGTAAATATTTTGCTACTCTCTCAATCCAACCAGTGAACTACTAAGGTTATAATTAAATCAATGCCACTGTTACATGAAGTTAGTTTAAGTCATTAGCACCAAGAAAAATACATGGAAAAAATTAAAGTTCTTAGATTTAGAATCAGCCAAAGAGGCAATAGCTGAATAGGAGTTAAATATTTTGTTGAGAATGCACAACACTCATAAGACAAGTACTGTACACCATAACACTTGTGTGAGGGAAACTTAGACCCATAATTCTGTATACTGTCCAGTACACATGATGTTGGATCACTTATATGTTTACTTTTGAGCAAGCTTCATTCAAAGTTAATCTATAGCTATCCCATAATCATTCACTTGTTCACTGTGTTGATATCTCCATGGGGATTGACCATGGCAGAAGCCATAGTTTGTGCTATCTTTTACTGTGGGGTGACAGTTACACGGTAAGGAGTTGAATAACCTAATGAATTAATTTAACATGAATTCTGTAGTGTGCTAGCTTGGAATGGCTATCAGCACAGTGGCCAGGATTCGAGCTTGTTTATCCTCAGTTTAAGACCCTGAGTGTTGAAGCACTTACTATTAATCCTAAATTGGTGCTACAATACAAAGGAATGATTTCCCTGCAAACCAGGTGGATTTTTATGCAGGTTTGTGTAATGTGTTGCACAGTGCAGACAGTGTTCTCAAGTGATGGTACACTTAGTGTAGGTAATTTTATCCATGTATGTTTGTATGGTGTACCTGGAATTGCCTTGATATTTTAAATGGAGGACCCAGAAAGAATGCAACCAGCAACCAAGGTTCTGGGAGACAAAGAGGATCTAAGTAATTTCATGAACTTTCTGACAGGATGGCAACAGTACACCCATGAAATGTTTACCTTACTATCTACCTGGACTACCACAAAATAATGACATTATCATGCTGTACATGTTTATAAGGTATATATGTAAATCATATTAGTTACACAATATATTCATATAAAGTCATATGGAAACTTGGTAAAACTATAAAAAACAAAATACTGTATGCATAAGCTATTGTCATTTAAAATTATTGTTTGTAGGTTTCAAAACCTACCACTTGATCCTTCATTTTAAAGAAACTGCATGACTTGTTCATCGAGATAAAAATATATCTGTTAAAATTAGCTGATCCTCCTTGGGATGATGATGAAACTTAAGATACTTTATGACAAACAAGCCAATTGACATGAAGGCTAACATATTCCTCTCAACAAGAAAACTGAAAAGTCTAGTACTGTACTGTAATCACAAACGGTATAAACTTTAAATTAAATTTGCCCAAAAATTATATTCTATACACTGTACACAAGTTTTTTTCACTGCAAATGCATTCTGTGATGCACTCAACATTTCGTACACATGGTGTAGCCTACTTGTTGGCAACATAAAATTACACCATGTGTACAAGAGGTTGAATGAATCATAAAATGTATTTACAGTGAAACAGCTTGTTTCAATCTGTCTTAAGTCAATCCCCTTCATCTAAATACTATAGAGTTCATCCATGGTTCTTAATCTTTCACACTACAGTATACTGTAATTCATTCTCATCCCTCACAGAAGCATCAAAGTGTGCCAGTTTCACACATGGACAAGATTGTACAAGACATGAGCATCTCTCCATTATTTTCACCTGGTCTGTCTGCTGCTGACCCAACACTGATGCTCTCACCCTAGACACATTACCCTGACATTCGCTTAACTCAGCTTTGGTACTGGCTAATTTGGCTTCGAGATTATCTTCACTCCTTTTCAATATACCAATCCTTGCCTTCTCCTGAAACACAATGGAAAACAGAATAGGAACTGTGGTAACTTAAGAAATACCATAAGTAATTCTAAACAAACCAGTTCAAGTGAGATAATCCTCACCACTTCTACAAACACTAAATTTTACTTGCTCCTTTTGGGAGATTTAAATAAAAGAATCTTTAGGAAACCGTATAAACTTTGCCTGACCTTATTAATCCCTACAGATCAGAATTCCCCAACTTGGCATTCTCTTGGAAAAAGAAAGTGTAGCATTAAAGAGGAAAAAATATAGTAGTCATCCTTGATTTATACATAATTATGGTAATAGTACAATAATCATAAGGTAAAGTAGAATTACTTTAGAAGGCAAAAAACAAAAAGTTATACAAGGAGAGAAAGGGAAGAGGTATTTTATAATACACAGTTATCTTCATGACTTCTCATTATGTCTCACAGACCAGTAGGGAATTTATTATTATTCTGTGCGGCTTGAGGAAGGGAGGAGAAAGGAGGAAATCCTACACCACCCTTATCATGTAGCAGATGTGTGACTAATTTATAACGAGTTGATGGTGGGAGGTCATCTTCTGAGGCACAGTTTCCCATATGACTGACATTGACATTATCATCAACATATTGTTTAATGTTCTTATTTTCCCTTACAGAGTTGGACGGCTTATGAGTCTATCTTTTTTTTTTTTTTTTTTTGACGGTGATACAATTTCTGCTGGTGGTACTATTAAACCCTGAATATAACCCATTCCCATCAAAATAATGACTAGAAATACCGATAGTGCATGCAGTTTTTTTTAGTTCATACCTCATGATTAAAAATAGAGGACAGGCTTTCATGCCCAAACATCCAAGCATGTCAACAGTTGTTAAGAGACCCTGTATCGTAGTCAGAAAATTGGGGGTAAATGAGTTCTTCAAATATTGCCACGAAACACCACCTATAAGGAAGGAGCTTGTTTCGTGGCATGGTTAGGTGGGTTCAGAAGCATCCATTTTTTATACACGATCACAGGGTCCTTAATAGGCCTTTAGAGGTTGAGATCAAGAGTGAAATATTGGTGACTTTATGCCTAAGCTTTCATAACCTTCTGGGGATCCTCTCTGCTCAGTCTTGTAGATATTTGTGGTCTATGAACACAGGCTCTTATTTACCATGAATTCAATGTGTCTGGACCTGCCTGGGCAATCTGCCCTTTTGATGGATTGCAAAGGATTCAGTTTGCTACAATATGGATGTAACTTACATAAAGTAGATGCTGAATTATTAGCACTGTAGATCAAAATCTCATAAGAATTCTAATCTTTTAATATACTGTATTCTATCTTTCTTTTGTTACACAAATCCAGGAATTAGTCCAAAAAACGTTTACATTTAATGATGTGGTGAACTGCTACAACATTAACCCATTCATTATATCAATAATTTTTTATTTACTTATACGAATGTGGTCGATACAAATATTAGACAGAACTTCCTGTACTATATTTCAATTCATTCCAGTATTTTTTAAATGTTCAAACTAATTACAGTACACTGTAAATGGTACTGTACTATGAAAGGCACATTTATATCCAGATCTCCACTTGATATATAATTTCTTCACACTAATGTCAGTAACATTACACTGTTCTTAATGACTATTGTCAGTTGTATTGGTATAAAAACACAAAACAAAGAGAATGGTAAGTATTGAACCAAGGCCCATGCAATTCTAATTTCAGCCTATTTCCTAAGTAGAATTGATCTCCCATCCTGTAGGTTATCAATCATGCACCCTAACCCCTCAGACACCTCCCCTTTAACAGTACCTTAATGGACTGTTGCTGTCATTGAGGTGAACAGATTTGTTATAAAGAGCAAATATGAAAAAAACATAATATATGGATCAAAACTGTCCAAACTGGGTGTTATTTAGCATTTTCCTTTAAAATGTTCAGTTGAACAGTTTGCTTTGTTTGGTAAAAACATTAGCATTCACTAGGTACTGTATTACCGTATGAATAACGTCAACCTACAACTTGGTTTCCTCAAACCATGGCCATAAATTTGCCATCAGCCTTCGTTTCTCACACACCACCGACACACACTCACAGAGCTCCCAACAGATGTAGCCAAGCATCAGACTGAAGATGATAAAAACACACAAGGCAGAGTCTTTGCTCTGTTTTACTACTTTTTTAGCAACTGCTTCAACTTATCAACATTGGCTCCTCATATGAACTTTCATTTCATATACAGTATTTAACTTCATCTACAATCTGTTTGCTTGTGTTACAGCCTTAAGCACCAGGATCAAGAAACTCCCCCATTTCACCAATAAACTCTCCCTCTTGCTACTACCTTGTTTTGTTCCTCCCTCAGCTTGGCCTGCAGCTGTGACACTTTATCCTGACACTCGGACAAATCTCCAAAAGTCTGAGTAAGCTTCTTCCTCAGGTCTTGCAAAGAGTAGTTCTGCGTATTGGAGTGAGTCTTCTCCTGCAATAGTCATGTTACTCTACCCACACTACACAAGGCTAAGTCTGCATTGACCTCCAAACCACAGACGTGCATATACCATTTTTATTAGCATATGTATTGTTCCAATTAGAAACCTTTATCTTGTCCATGATCACCTCTCCCCGAATAAAGTTTTTAGGATTAGCCTCTAGTTCTTTGGAATTTACCACAACCAAATCATATCAATAACTTTGTTAACCGCATACTGTAAAATCATCATCATAATTTCTTATCTCATGTCTGTGGCTCTCATTCAGGGATTATGTAATAATATAGTAAGTCTCTTCCACTCTCTCCCATAATTGATTTTAACCTTTTTAATGGAGCTGGGGACTGGAGGCTATTGTGTTCAAACTCATAATTGTAATCGGAGCAAAGGTTCTCCGGTCAGATGCCTTTTCTGATATAATTTTTTTTTAACTTCAGTGACACATAGCAGATATATTAAGCCAGTTCTCAAATGAGCCGTGGCCTATAAGACGTACTTCACCTGCCATAGAATCAACTTTAACAGGTCTTTGATATTAGATTATATTCTCAAATGAAAAATCACAAAAAGTATTACATGTACTTGTATTGTACTAGTATTCAACATATGTCTTTTTCTAGCTTCAGTTACCAATATGTATTGTAGTATTAAGGTTTTACTACAGCAAGAGTTTTATTTACTATCACTCTACACCTACTACTGTCTTATCCATGGGAACTGAGGGTGTACTTTTAAAAATCTAGCATGCTAATATCAGGAATATCTTTGATTCCCATAGAGCAAAGTAATATAATTCTAGTAAACAAGCAAGCAGTTCTTCCCTTTCTCAGTTACTTTATCTGTTTGGTACTAAAATTTAATCCCAATGTGAATGATGTAAGCCTATGTCAGGAAAAGGAGGATCTGGATGGAAAATGAGACCCAACAACATTAGTTTATAAGAACATTACAATTGACCACAGCCAATGACCCACGTGGAAATCCTTGCTACTGAAGCTAATTAGCTACATATCTTGTCACACTCTTGAAATTGTACATTTATATATTTGCTTACATTGGTTTCAGTGAATTCCAAGACCAATAAATAATTTTTGTTTGCACTGAAAGCTTTCAAAAGTAATTCAAGAATTAAACTTATCGGTACTTCTCAAAATATTATGCAGTACATCAATAATTGTACAATAACAGAATGTGACATTAATGTCATAGCAAGCAGCATAAAAGTTATGTATGTCATGCATCTCTGAATACAAGTCTAAATGTACCAAATATGTATGAAGAATTCTAATAATTTGTAAGCATTATCAGATATAGTACAATTTTTTAATGCATATGTAGTGTTATCATTGTTTTATATATAATTCAGTCTTGTGGCACATCATAAATGCCTAAAGTGTAGTTACTAGCTTTGCTAGTTTCTCAGTGAAAATATTCTAATGTCTGAACCATGACCTGATGAGTCTTATTCATCTAGTACCAAACACTGAGGAAGGAAAACCACTGATAAGGGATAGGGAGGGAGATGTATGAGGAAAGTAGAATATTAAAAAAGGAAGGCGAGGGGGATGGCAAGCTGAGGTAGATATGCTTGAAGGCTGTTCACATGTTAGATTAAGCCTATGAGAAAATCAAGATAGTGTATAAGAAAGTGGGCACTCAGTTTTGGCTTGGAGAATCTCAGATACAGAGTGAAGTATCTACTGTACCTGCTCGAGTTGCCGTCTCAGAGTGTTGATCTGGGAGTCTTTCTCAGCGATGGCATCCACAGCATCATCACGCTGAGATACCAAGTGTTCACTCGTCTCCTTCATCTTGGCAATCTCAACTTCTCGCTCCTCTACCTGCTGATTTAAGCTCTCCTGCAGTAAGGGAAAGAAGATGCTTAAAACCTGATGTGTTATTCTATCAGAATCATACTGTTAGTACATTATCCATCAAAAACAACAAATGCATAGTATTATATTTTAACATTAATTTCTACAATAATAGTACTGTCCAACTAAGTGTAAAACTAATCAATGACCTTATAATATTGTACATTTCAGGCCTAATCAATATCAAATTATTATTTGTCCATGAGACTTTCTGTACAGCTAAATTTTATTATTATTGTACTAGCAGGGATATCCGACGTTGTCCGGGGATCTATCTATCTATCTATCTATATCTATTTATATCTATATGTATATCTATCTATTGTATGTATATCTATCTATCTCTATCTATCTATCTATATCTATCTCTATCTATCTATCTATCTATCTATATTTATCTATCTATCTATATCTCTCTATCTAATCTATCTATCTATATCTATCTATCTATATATATCAATATCCATCTATCTAGCTATCTATCTATATCTGTCTGTCTGTCTGTGTCTCTGTCTGTCTGTGTCTCTCTGTCTGTCTCTGTCTGTCTAAGAACATGATTACATGTACATAGAGAGAGAGAGAGAGAGTATGTGGTTTTCTTTGAGAGAGAGAGAGAGAGCATGTGGTTTTCTTTGATTGTTTTAGGAGATACTATTTTATCTAAAAAAAAAAAAATTGAAGACTTTGATGCTCTTGTTATAAGCTTTTGTGTACACCTAGAAGGCTCCCGTTTTCAGTTCCTTGTGTGTAAATTCAAGCTCTTACTTTCTGCAAGAATTTTTTTTTTGCCTAAATGAAAGTTGAAATTTGAAAATTTTGACCCCCATTTGTCAGCTGGGGAGGGGGGGAAGGAAAGAAGTCGTTTTTAAGGGGTTAATCATTGAAGAAAAAAAAAATTATAGGGCCAAGACACTCTTCAGGTCTCAGCGAAAAAACGTATGTAAAAATGATCACTCTCGGTGAAACGATGCGGCTGTGCATAGCTGCTAAACAGACAGACAGACAGACTGTTTTATATATATAGATAGAAAATAGATGGAATTTTCTGCCCATCCATCAACAAAAGTGATGCCTCATTATATCCCAAAAGCACTCTACAGTATTATGGTTTGAATTATAACAGCAGCCATATAGAACAGTGAGCTTTTCAATGTGCTTGTTTTATCTATCCATCTATAGCTCTGATGCCTCGCTCCCTCCGGGAACTCCCCCCAAGGGGGTGGCCACGGCAGAAGTCTCCATCTTTCCCTGTTCAAACACTCCCTCCTTACTTGGTCCAGCCCTCCCCCCCCCCCCTCACGTTTCTCTCCTTTACATACTCTTCCACTCTGTTCTGCCATCTAACTGGTGGTCTGCCTCTCACACCAGGTCCCACAACTTCACTTCCATACACCTTCTTTACAAACTCCTCACCTTGCATTCTCTCTACATGTCCAAACCACCTCAGTATTACTGTACGTTTCACTCTCTCAACCACTCCACACTCAATACCAGTTGCCTTCTCACTCATACCACATCTCTCATACACACTCTCATTACTTTCTCCATCTCATCTTGTAAGTCCACATGCACCTCTCAAGTAACTCATTTCCACAGCACCTATTCTCAACTGATGAGCCCTACTCCATGTCCATGTCTCCGACGCATATGTCAGTGTTGGCTTGTTACTCCATTGTAAAGAATATCTCATTTTCCTTCTAATCCCAGGATGATTGTAAGCTGTAAAGTCAGTTTTAGCCAAATTATCTGAAACTTTAACACCATTAGGTTGAGTACTAGTTTTATACTGTACATACTACTTGTTCCTGTAGACGAACTATCTGGGTCTTGAGACTAGATATTTCATAAGCCTTCTTTTGATTATCCTGGTCTTTGGTTTTCAGATGATCTTCCTCTTCTTGTAGCTTCTTCTTCAGCTTGCCTGATATGTTCTCCATTTCATGTACTGTCTCCTGGAGTGCCATATTTTTCTTCTCCGACTGGTCTTGTTTCACAGCACTGATAGAATATTATTTGTGTTAAGTTCATACAGCTGATAATATATATCAATGCAGTATCATCTAATCAGCATTAAGTACTGAACAAATGTCGGTAAATATTGACAGAATTACTGTTATTGCGTATGTTTTTTCTACCTTCATTACCCACTAATTTAGACCATTCGAAGACCATTTTCTTCTATGGCATTTCCTTCGCAAATGCCCCATTTCCAATTTTGAAATTAGCCTGACCTGACCTAACCTAACCTAGACCGCATCAGACTGCCAGGACCTAACCTGGGCAGACTACTGGGACCTAACCTGGGCAGACTACAGGGATATAATCGTGATAAAGTACAATAAATGACTGGGGCAAAATACTGGGACCCAGCAACACTGCTGCAAAACAGTAATTCTTTCAATAAATACCCAAATTTTTATACTTCCATAACTTACAACCATATCATTTATTTTACATTTTAAAATACTTTGGCATGATACTGGTAATACTATATACATATAAGAAACATGAAGCAGTGAATATTATACAGTAATTTAACCGTTACTTTATAAGTACAAGTATGAATACCAAAGATTCTCATTCAATATTTAACTCACCATGCTTCACAATTTGTCATCATAATCCCAGGTCATAAGATTCTTAGGTAAAGTACGAGGATTCGCTCTGTTCCAATTTTTTATATATTTTTTCCTAGATCACTTTATATAGCTGTTTTATAGCATTTAGAGTTGCTTTTAGATGGGGGAAATCACTTGTTATGCCCATATCCCTTACCCAACAATCTTGGGGGAGGCGTTGGGAACCGGGGGTAGACTAGGTCAGGTTAGGTTAATTTTTTTTAAGTTGGCTTGGATTTTCCATCTGCCCTGGTTAGGTCCCGTTTAGGTCCCGGTAGTCTGCCCCGGTTAGGTTCCGGTAGTCTGCCCCGGTTAGGTCCCGGTAGTCTGCCCCGGTTAGGTCTCGGTAGTTTGCCCCGGTTAGGTCCCGGTAGTCAGCCCCGATTAGGTCCCGGTAGTCTGCCCCAGTCTAGGTTAGGTTAGGTCAGGTCAATTTTTTAAAGTTGGCTCGGATTACGCATTTTTTACCCACCCAAAACCCCCGGTTCCCAACGCCTCCCCCAAGATTGTTGGGCAAGTGATTTCCCCCATCTAAAAACAACTCTAAATGCTATAAAACAGCTAACTTATATAAAGTGATTTAGGAAAAAAATATAAACAACTGGAACAGAGCGAATCCTTGTATTTTACCGATTCTTATAATCTGATAATGAAAATACAGTACAGGTATTGTCAATCTTTCTCGCAATATAAAAAAAAAAGAGGTGAGAAATGTCAGTGAAAGCCGACCTTCCTAATTTGACACACAGGGAAGTGAAGGCAGTGTCACAGATTATTTTACCTATTCCCAAAGTCTGTCTCCACCCAGTTAACTATTTACCATGACATGCTATAGGGATGTTAGAAATGCTATAGCTATTTTATAACATACTATTCTAAACACGCCACGGGCAGGAAGGAACAAAATAACTCGTGTAGTCCAAAGTTTTACCTAATTTTAACCTCTGCTTGTAGTTTCTCAAGATCGCGTTGTAGGTCTCCATTTTGTGACGATATTGTCCAATAATTGAAGCCAAGTATGAGCACAAAGACGATGAGACCCACCAAAATAAATGGGGGTGTCCGGCCACCTCCTCTTCGTATCATCTCGACTGCCAGTGTGCCACACAACCACTTCTCTCATTCCATTTGAAAGCCTCTGCATATTTTGATAAATATATTATATATGTTCTCTAATTCTCGTTTTTAATTACTACCATATCATTAGATAATAAGATATTATCCATACGGTTTTATCGCTTCATTTCATATTACTGATAAGCATATACTGGAATATGTGATGTTCAAGCCAGAGCCATGAAGAGTGTTGAGATGTTGTATACAGATGACAACACACGAGAGTTTCTTGGCAACACAATAGTAACACTGATATCAACAATCATATTATAGAAATCTTATTGAATACTAATATACTGATACAAATAAGAAGTGACACACATACACACAAAGATGCAGAAGCAATGTGAAAGATCCTGTGATAAATACAATATATAACTGAAGTAAAAGACTTGTAGATAACGCTACAAAAAGGATTAAATAAACACAACGCGAGTAGGAACTTGGACGACCTCAAGCGATCCCTAATTCATATTTAATGCTTCCACTAATATCTATCATGTTGTCTAGGGTGTGAAAGACTTACTATAATAGCCATGATTGAAGACATATCCACAGGGTATTATACTCTTAATTAAGAGTTGACCCACCACCCAAAAAGGAAAGCAGAGCAGCTAAAAAATACTTATAATTAGTGATGACAAACTCCTGACACTTAAATTGGCTTGTTTTACATGGCCTACAGTACGAGGATACAGTGAGAGGATAACTCCAGCACTCATTGACTTATAATGGCTACCAATAAAGGCGAGGATTGTGTAAAAGATAATTAGATTGTCTTCTAGCATTTCGAGTCTTGAAATTTAGAAAACCGGAATATTTAAAGAATCTTTTAAGAGGTTTTCAAGTAAATACCTCTACGGAACTCAGGCATTGATGAACAATATAGGTTAAATGAGCCGAGGAGCAATCTGACATTGGGTTTCAGAGCATTTGAAAGATGTGCACCAAGGCTCTTTAATGGATTACCACTAAATGTCCATAGTGAAAATTGCACAATTTTTAAGAAAAGACTGAAAACTCATCTGTTCGCCAAGTGTTATGACATGGATTATATGAGCATTACAAGAGATTATTGTATTGAATAATATTAAGGGAGTCCCTGTGGAGCACCTTCTGCTGGTGGAGCGGGGCCTTGAATATATTACAAACAATAAAAGACAAGACAAGGAATAGTTGAAAGTCATATATTTGTTAGAAATAACTACAGTACTGTATTTTATTATGTCTACATGTGTCATATCATATAATTCACTGCCATATGCAAGCATAATTATCAAGACAAATGTAATATGAGGTAGGAGATTACCAGTAGCAGGTAGATAGGGTAGGGTAGGTTAATCTATTAGTACTTACTGGAGTCCTTGCCTACAATGTAAAAATAAAAAAATAGTTTTCATGTAAATTTTAATTACAGTACAATACTGTATATGTAAAAAATATAAGTACTGTACAGTACATTGTTCACTTTTCTCAAATAAACTATAACTACATATACAACCCTATTTAAATTATTCACCTCCTGTCAAGGTATCTACCAGCAATGGCCTCATGAAATATGTGTTAATGAAGGAATGATGGTATTTGAAAGCTGCAATAGAGAGCGCGTGTAGAGGATATTAGCTATGCTTGTGCTGTCCTGTCTCCATACGGTATCGACAATATCTATCTAATTAATTTGTCTTTAAAATTATGGATATTTTCAGCCCTTACAATCTCTTCTTCCAAACTACTTTAGGTATCGATATATCTGTATGGAAAATGATATCCTGCAAATTTGATTAAAATTTTCAAATAATTATTCATCTTTAAGTTTCCTTTATGTCTTCTACTTTTCTTGTCCCAAACAAATATGATTGCTTCTGTCCAGTTCTTCCAAACCCTTTATCAATCATTTGTCACATCTTTTTCTTCTCTGTTTGGTCAATTGGTATTCTCTGTTTGGTTCAGTAATCCATTGAAATGTTCTGAACTGTATAACTTCCAGTAGATCAACCAATATCACCAATGGGTTTCAAGGCTTTGAATACATGTTGACACTACCTCATCACATATCTCTTTCTTTACCTACATTACCAGTTCACATTCTCCTGGTCTCAGATAACAGAACCATGTGAGACTCTGAAAGCCAACTCAAGAAGATTCTGCGGGATTGCCTCATGGTAGCAGACATACACCTCTCGTTGGTATGGCCCACCCAGCACACGCCTGTAACATTGGTCAGCATTAAGGTTATTTGAAGAATGAAATTTATTCGTGTAGCTTTATTTTACAAATATTATCATTGGTGGATATGAAATCTGTGACACATAAAAATAAACTTTAGGAACTTATTAAGCTTACTACTACAAGCCTATGATCAAACACTATGATAGGACTTAATTAAATTATACCACTTTTCTTGTTTATTGTTTTTCATCACTTACCTTAGCACAAAATTATAATCAACCTCGCAAAGGCTAACATTCTCAGGTTTCTCACTCAAGAGTAAAGCACCTAAAATTTTCCCAATAACTGATGCCATCTGATGAACTTCAGATGACTGGACTATAATTTAAACAGATATGAAGCATTATGGGATTAGATCAATAAAAATATACATACATACATATACCAGGCGTTCATCTCCACGCTGGAGGTAGCTCCGTCACGTCACACACCCTCCGAAACAAAATGCCCAAACGTAGAACTCCCCCTCCCCCTCCCCAACACACACATACACTCCACATCTCAACCCCCCAATCCCTGTTGGAGGAGGAAGCAGCCCCACCGCACAACCGCATCTCCTTGTGGGACCAAAAGGGGTACAGCTATGTTTACATCCATAGCAAGGCCCGACAGCAAATGCTGGTTTACCCCTGCCACTTCACTACAGGGCAAACTCCCCCTCTAGCATTCAGCCAGCCATGGGCCACACTCAATGCAGGCCCCTCCTCCAAAAACCGTGAAGTCGCGTCCACTCTTCAAGCATTCACCACCCTCCTCCACTCGTTTCTGTCACGTGCAATCACTCTACCTTGCTCCTTTCACGGTGTCCATCCATCTCCTCTGTGGCCTTCCTTTCCTCCTTACACCTCTCACATTTGAGCCCCCTATCCTCTTTACCATTCTATTTTCCTCCATTCTCTCCACATGTCCAAACCATCTTAACATACTCTGCTCTGCATGGACTCTTTCACAACACCTGTCCTTCTCCTCATTTCCTCATTCCTCACTCTGTCCATTCAAGTCACACCACACATGCTTCTCAGACATATCATCACTATTTTCAACCTTCACTTCTCACTTTCTCCCATATTCCATGTTTCCGCTCCATACAGTGCAGTAGGAACTGCTATCCCTTTGTACAACTTCCTCTTTACATCCATTCAAAGTGACTTACAGCCAAACATCCTATTCATTCATATAATTGTGATAAATGCCACATGTACAGCAACTTAATCAAACAATATGTATTCTACCATATGAACAACATAATCAGTCATATAATGAATCGACAATTTGTGAGAAGATATCATCGAGACCAAAATAGGAAATATTCTTTACAAGTCTATGGCAACTAACCCAACAACCCAATAGGAGAAGGTATTAGCTCTCCTTTTAGCTGGGCTGGGTGGAGGAGTGTAAGTGAAAAGAACTCCATGTTCCCTGATTCCACTGAGTGCTGGGCTGCTGCCATAACCACCTCCACTTTCCTGTTGACCAAGTACAGTATGTCAAGTTTAGCATCAAGGGGCCAGTTATTTAATGGAAAAAATGTTGGGGAAAGGTATGTATGAAATAGGGAGAGTTACTTTACTGTAATATATAAGTAAATGATTATGATGCTGGTAGTAATGCAAGTACAACAACAACAATTAAGAACTGTACCGTATGTTGTGCATTGGATAAAAACACTATGGCCCGTACTAAGAGTCAGGAAGGTCTATGCGAGGGTGTTACCTTCGACCATCACCAGGGTCGAAGGTAACACCTTCGGATTGACCTTCAATCCTTATGTCCTGGCTGTTCCTACCAGCTCACTCCCTCCCCCTCCTTACCTTACTCCCCTAACTTGCATAATATATTGTATATTGCTTATTTTTATAATAATACAGTGTAATTTACACTATATAGATGTAAATAACAATATTATAATACTTTTCTATACATATAGAGAACCATTTCAATAACTACTCAAATAATACAGGAAATATAACCGCATAATGAAGCAGGAGAGCAGGATAACGTCCTCTCCCTTTTATGTTTTTATACAACTGAAGGGAAGATACGATGACCGTTAATATATATAGATGATCTGTATTGCCAATATTATTGTAAATGAATACACAATGGCTCTCAATTTGTGTAAAACAGCATTATAATTTTGTTATATACATGTATGCTGTGTAAATTACTTAGTACAGCGAAGTATTATTATAAAATTAAAAAATAGACAAAAATAATTCAAGTAACGGGAGGAGGGTAAGGAGGAGGAGGGGGAGGGGCTGGGCTGACTGTAGGGTGGGAGGGTAGCCAATTAGCTAATAATAATGATAATATTATTATACTCCTCTCACCTCCTCTATTTCATCTTTCATAGTCTTAGATGATGTGCTCACTCTACAACATTTGTATTATCATGAGAAAAGCAGTATATATTACCTATTAACTGAATATATGACTTTGAAAACAGTCAGATGACAATCATTCAATGACAAGCAAAACCTCCTTTCCGCGATTACCCAAACTCATGGTGGAATTCGTAAGTGTTATAAATAACTCACACATATTTCCCGAAACAAAAATATCGACTTAACACCTTTTCATACATTATCTGATGTTGTTTTCAGTTCATCATATCTATTTTCTCACAGTAGTTTTGTTTAAGATTGGAAATAATTGTGGAAGGTCAGCGGGAAGACACGGGTATACCCTTGCCTTGCCTTCGACCTTCCCATAGACCTTCGTTCCAATAACGGCTCTGACTATTGGTACACTAATGCCTTCCCCTGTACCTTCCACCCTCGACCTTCCTGACTCTTAGTACGGGCCTATAACTTGCCTTGTAGCGAGCAGGGGCATGGAGGAGATGGTGAATGTGAGCGCAGGTGGAACGAAAGTTGTGAAGCACCTGGGCATGGAGGGGAGGAGGAGGGGGCTGCGAGTGGCCTAGAGAGGAAGAAGAGTAGGAGGAGGGAGGCTGAGTTTGTATGAGAACTCCCTCTCCCACTTCCAATTGCACCAGATGGAACAGAGCACTCTCCTTCCCACTGGTAACTCTGAAGAAAACAATTAAATGATAGTGTAATCATTTATGATACTTCATCTGACCCATTAACCAAGTAATTTGAAATTGCCATTTTTTTTACAGTAACTATTTAAAGGTCTGAAAATCCATTCTATCTGGATAGACCCTCCTCCTGTACATGACATGGTTAAACAAGAGGATTTTATATTGACAGAGGTGGTAAATATGGAATAACAACAGAGATATAAAACAACAAAGAGAAAAAGAGACACTGTACTAAAAAGTTGCTAATCAAGACAAACCTAATAGGAGATGTAACAGGGCGGGGCAGTACAGGGCTGATGTCACAGTCATACTGGGTGAGGACTCTGCTTTCTGATGGCTACCATGCAAGAAAATGAAGTCATAGCATATTTATTGTAAAGAAAAGATAACAGGGCAATGGTTAGAGGGAGGCTCATAGCTATATCTGTACAGACATACAGTAAGCTACATCTGCATTTTCTCACTGCACTACCGAGAAACATCTATTGCACTTCAAACACACAAACTTTTTGACACACACTAAATATAATTTTATAAGTTTTCTTGTCTAATTAATACCACTAATTACTGAATTAACACAAAAAAATAGGCAAATTATGGGGTTTGACCATCAGATATGCCTGAAAGGTATTTATCATCCACATACAGTAAGACACTGTTATAATTTGTGCTTATATGGCGGATGAAATTTTTGTCATTGTGTTACATACTGAAGCATCCTCAGCCAAATTCCACTAAATAACAATATACAGTAATAATATTATACCCCACCTTGTAAATTCTCCAGTCTGAATCTTCTTCCTCACCATCTTCTTCCTCTTCTTCCTCCTCCTCTCCTTCCTCTTGGTGTTCATCGTCGTGCTGGAATGACGAGTCGTGTGAGCTGGGAGTGAAGGAGTCTCCACTGGTGCTGCCCTCACACTCCCCTACCCCTGCCCCTGCCACAAGCCCCACCTCCAACCTCACCTCACCACTTCCACCAGAAGACTTCTGCTTCAGAATAGATGGAACATCAGGCAGTCGCAATCCTCCTGGAGGATACCAAGCTGGATTGTAGAATGCTGTCCAGTGGGGTTGATATTCTTAATATTATATTATAAAGTGCAGTAATCCATTTTTTCCTGTTTAACAGCTAATTAAAAATTACCTACTAATGGTAATGATTGAACAGCCAGATGATACTCATTTATCCTTTTTGACTAACCTTCCGTAGGGTCGTGGCGATCTTTTGACTTCTTACTGAGTGTGCCACGGCCAAATTTGTCATCAGCAGCCACAATCTCAATCCCAGCATTCATCAGGCTATCATGTGGTTGAAAAAATATGGTGTAGAATGAAAAATTACATCCTTTGCAATGTGTAGATCAAAGTCAAAATGACAAACACTGTTCAGAATTAAAATCAATAACACAGTTTCTCCACAGTAATAGATACACAATATAGAGTACTACTATTGTTGACTGACCTCTCCTCACATAGGGTATGGATGTGGAGAGCATGAAGTTGGTACAGTGAAGCCTCAACCTGGTCAACCAGGAAAGGGTCGGGCCCAACACCTTCCTCCACTCTGCCACACCATGGAAATTAAAGAATGAGAGCAGTGGGTTGGACCTCTCAATTATTGCTTGGCTGTATGATAAAGAGCTTATAGAATAATTTGCAACATATAGAAAATAATACAAATGAAACTGTAAGCATCTGTTTGTTGATTCACTAATATTAAAGATTTCTTTGAGCCCTCAGAAATGTATGCAAAGATCAACTTACACATCTGTGATTCCTCCAGCCTCTAGGAGCAGGCCCAACATGCAGTGGTTCTGTGAAGAGAACAACAGATAGTAATACCAAAATACTTTGTCAAACCTACTAAACAGTACTATATATAAATAATGGACTGTAGAGTACAGTATGTATACACAAATGCTCCTCATATCAACATTACTGTATACAGTTGTTGTTGTTGAAGTTCCTCAAGCTGTATGTCCGAGCAGCCCTGAGCTCCTGAGGAAGGCCATGGCCTGAACCGGGCTTTCCCACAATGCCCTCAGAGAGTTTTATGTTGTGTTGTTGAAGAGTGTGGTTGTGTACATTGCAGTACTGTATTCCATAATGTGTTTAATAGAATGGGGTGATGTGTTGCACCCAGACAGGCATCCACAATAGCTTCATCCAGCTTCTTCTGATATGTCAGAAGTGCTGGGTGGTGGCCACACCGCAGCCTGGCCAGGTGAACTCTGTCCTCTCGGGGAAGGGAGGATTCAGATGGGTGGATGTCAGGAGGTCGTGCATGCAGCTGAGTGTTGGTCTTCAGTGTTTGGATGGATTGGTGAGTAATATAAGTGTGGATATGTTTCTGGAGACTGGTTTGGAGTGGACAGGGTGTAAGAAATTATAGTATTTGTGTATGGTATCTTGTACTGGGTGTAGTTTTGATGTTCCTTGGCATGTGTGAGTATATTGCCATGTAGTGTAGTGGATGGTGTGGGTTTGTGGAGGCTGCAGCAAGTCTTTGTGTGCCTCTCATGTCAAGATGATCCTTGATTATGAGGACTTTGGTTTCATGGTGGTCTGTAGTGGTCTGTAGGTGAGGTAGTACTGGTAGCTGTGCAGCCTGTGATTATCTTTAGAGCTTTATTTCGTATGGTCTGAAGGGTGTTGAGATGAGTCTCAGTGAGGTTTGAGGCCCAGACAAGGCTTGCATAATACATTACTGATCGGATATATTGTTTATACACTGTGGTTGTGGTTTCTTTGTTGTGTCCAAATTTTGTGCTGGCAAGTGATCTTAGGGCTTTATGTCTTTGCATGCATTTATTTTTTATGTCTGTGATATATTGTTTGAATGTCGTAGATGTGTTGTATGTTATGCCAAGTAATTTGTGTGTGTGTGTGTGTGTGTGTGTGTGTGTGTGTGTGTGTGTGTGTGTGTGTGTGTGTGTGTGTGTGTGTGTGTGTGTGTGTGTGTGTGTGTGTGCGTGTGTGCGTGTGTGCGTGTGTGCGTGCGGTATAGGTGTGTTGTTAATAGTTAGGTGTGGTGTGTAGTGGTGTTCTGCTATAAATTCACTTTGGAGATGCATTTCCAATTCTTCATTATACAGTCCACTGATCTCTAATAAGGCAATAACTGTGGGTCCCAAACTACAACTACTGACATACCCACCATTGCCACCAGGAGGAGGTAGTGTGTGGGTGCAGTACGGTCATGGGGTGAGGTAGGAGAATTGATGGAAGGAGGGTAAACCCGACGCCATGCCACCAGTTGACTGACAGCTTCTTGGGTTGTGAGACGAAGCAGCCCGTGGTGCTGTGCTACCAGCCACACTCGGCGCAGCTCTTCTGATGATAAGTGGGAAGCCACCAACTGCCCCTGCAAAGTCAAGTTATTACTTATTCAAGAAACTTTCCATTACAGCACACTTTTCTAAGATACACCATCATCATCAACAATACCACTTTCATAAATCCAGAATCATAAGCCAGATTAGGTCTGATTAAGTCTTGAGTTACTGCATCTGTGTGTGCTAAATTACATGGTAACTTTAGAAATTATGGATGAATCAACTGTATGCTTTATGCTTAACGGCATTCACAATTATTTTATTCTTCCCCCATTTTACAGAATCAAAAACTTTTTACTGATAAGTGAGTGTAAGCCATTCTTGGATCACTACCTTATAGAAGAGACAGGAACCCAGGATGTTGTACAGAGAGAGAGAGTCCTCATAGTCTGAGTCCTGTTGGAGGAAAAAAATATGTCAGTCTAAATCAGTCTCAAAAGGGCAAAGAGGTTTTCCCTTTTGTTATACACTTCAACACATTAGGTCAGCCTAAATCAGTTTCAAGAGGGCAACGAGGTTTTCCCTTTTGTTATATACTTTAACACATTAGCTACAGCACTTCCTTGTACAGTATATAATAATATGGCAAGACAGACCAATATCATTAGCTGACAGGAAATACTGTACTAAGTTTTATAAAAATATACAAGAAATGCAGAAACTATAGAACACTGGAATTAATAGGCAAAGCTTGGAATCCCACAGACAAAATAATTAGTACTGTACTGACAAATTATTAGTTACTGACAAAATAATTAGTATTTGGGAAAACGTAACATGAACAAGGGTTGTCATTGTGAGTCTTCTTCCCCAAGGTTTACAATATGTTCAGAACTATATTTTGTAAGACAAACAGTACAGTACAATAAATAAACAACAAACAAAATACAGTGTATTTTGAGTTATATCCACTTCATTCATCCTGGGTAGGCTTAAGAAACTATGGATTGCAGTTCTCCATCAAGGTGCGGTACTTTACTTACATCATCACCAAAGTCTCCAGATTCCAACTCACTCAGGCAGTTATCAATCTGAAGCTAAAATAAAAGAACAAATATCAGCCAGATGGTTAATACTTCCTGTCAAATACAGTTGCCTTCACTTGCAGCGAGCACCACTGTGTTTGTTTTCTCGTAGTAATAGTAAATGTGGCACCACTGTGTTTGTTTAATAGTAAATGATTGGACAGAACTCACCGTTGTTAAAGTATCCACCATTAGGACGCCACATAAACAAACACATTGGTGCCACATTTCGCCCATACCACCCGACTTTATGCTCGTTATAAGTGGAGGCAACTGTACAATACTGTATCCCTATCCTTGTAGGATGTTAATCTATCATTACATCAATTCAGATACTATACTACCTGCACTTTCCAATGGTATCCAGTCAATATAAGGCTCAGACATGATTTATTGATAAATAATGTAACCAATAGCAAGCAACATTTGCCAAAAGCTTAAAATGTTGTATTTATTTTCTGGCTAATACTTTCAAATAACACCCACTAATTGTGCTTGAGTGAAGCTCATCTACTCAGGGTTTAAATACTCGTTATGCACCAGGGACCAAAAGGAACTTATTAATATTAACCATAGATAAGTAAGGGAGTAATATTAATTAAAAATACACATTTCTGTAGTGTTCTGATATCAAGGGAAGGTGGCCTGTCAGTCACAAAGAATATGACACAAATTGTCTAAAGAAATTAAGTGAAATTTCTGACATTACCTCTATAGTACAGTACAGTAAAGTACCTGTAGTATTCAAAGAAAACACTGTTTTGTGATACTAAGTTTGCAACAGTTAAGAAATATATTTATGTAACCATGAAAGGTCAGTGAGACACAACCTTCTCACACTACAATAAAATACTATACTTGTAACTTAATCTATTTTGATGAGTGTAGTAAATAATTAAACATTTTAACCTTAAAATATTCTTATACTGTACTGTATTTTACTTGTGGCTCCAATAATTTCCCTCTGACAACCTGTACTTGCATTGAGTATACTGTATAGCTTAAAGTCTTACAGCAGTAAAGAAGCCCTTTATCCTACCTTGGCCTCTGGAGCATGATGTAGGGGTAGCCAGGCAGGGCGGGCCAGAACAAAACTTTCAGGAGTTGACACCAGCTGGGGCAGGTAAGGGTTCAGGGTTGCCCAACTGACCCCCTCTCTACCTCCAGTCCCACCCCCAAGCATCCCACCCAGCACAAGACTAAAGAGGTGGTCCATGTAAGGTTTGTTCTTCCCACTGCCTAGACCCCTGCCAAGGATCACAGCAACACTCAACTCAAGGACAAACAAATACAGTATTACTTACATACAGAGTGCTATACAGGACATCTCTAGATATTATACAGTCAGTAGAGAAAAATATTACCACATAATGTTGGCTCACTTCTGTCAGCACAGATGGCCCAGGGATAATCTACCAGAATTTCACAATTGGAATTCCTAATGAAAGCAAGGTAATGCTTTCACTTCTGTTAGGAACTCTTTGCATGCAAGAAAGCAGCCTTCTGTTACCCATAAAAAAAATAATAAGTCCAGTACATGGCAAAAAATATTGAAATACTGTACCATTTAATAAACATACGAACCACAAGCCTTAACAACAAACTTAATCATGACAACTGAAAGAACTTCACAGAACAGTCTGTACAATCAAGTCATTTGTACCCTAACAAGACTAATGAATTATTTTGAAAGTTCAGACTTACAGTATATTCAGTAAACCATGCCTTTCCTCTAGAATTAATAACATATCAAATACACAAACATGCAAGACTGCAAACAAGTATTTTACAAAGCATATCCAGTCAAGATCATACAGATGCCATCAGTTTAGATAAAAAGTGCAATTGTTGAAGAGAAAAAGATATTACAGGAAAAATATGAATTTATGGTCACACCTTGCAAGGGTAGCAAACTGGAATCTGATGAGTGTTGCAAGCTGTTCCATCAGTGCCACCAGGTCATGGCTCAACACACTGCAATAGTGTACAAAATACTGAGATATCATAATGAATATTATAAACCATGTGTAATCTCAATAGGACCGTTCGCATTAAGCGTGGATCAAGGGGTTGACACCACATACTGTACCTCCAGATTTTTTTATTTTTTATTTTATATTAAGGACATACAAAATCTGCATATAGACCCTTCTTCGTTATAATAATGTATTTACAATGATTTTACGATTCAAGTAAACATCTTAAAGTGCATATTAATGAGCTAGCAATATAGTTTGTGATGTTTTATTGTGTTGTGCTATTTTAGGTGTGTGCCTTAATGGATAAATATTCATCGGTTTTACATATACATGTGAATATTTCTTGATTTTTAATGTAATTTAAATATTTCAAGTGACCACCAACAAAGGTAATAAAAGAAAAATGATTTAATTCAGCAGATATTCGTTGCCTGCAATACGATATGGTTTACAAATCAAAACAATAACAAACACTAACAAGTGCTGTGTACTCGTAGCCTCGGCTTGGTGGTGGTCACCGTTCATGCTGGGAATGTTTGTGATTTATTACAATCGACAAAGAAGGCTTCAATACGACATGGAGATGAAGATAATGTACAAGACTCAGTCTGATGTTTGTTGACATTCGCTCATACGCCAGCCACCCTCGAGATCAGCAGAGAGTACAGGACCATTGCTTTTTCAGCCTTTTAACAGACAAGAACCAACAGTAAATGATTCTGTTTCATTACACAGTTGATAAACTGGCTCATTTGACTTCATAGTGATAACCATGAAACTGCTATGGTGTGTGTTCATGTAAAGACTGATACTAATATAGCTTCTTAATCATAATTATCGTTTGTTACCCTATACAAAATACATACTGTACATTCCTTGTGATACTTATGGTGGTTGAAATATTTTTATACAAGCACATATAAACAAACTATCTCTAAACAAAAATATTTTATACTAATATCAATGAATACTTGCCTTAAAGATAGTTAAATATCTCTACATATATGAAGTGAAACCTCTCCACCGAGTCAGCGTTCCATATGCTCGTACTCCCCCAGTCAAAAAATATAATGCATTATTTTCGTATTAATCACTTTGCTATTGACTCATATATAAAAAAAATTAACATAATACTTCAATACTGTACATATGTAAAAGCAATAAATCTTCAAGCTGGGCCTTATACAACCAACACCAAAGAACAACATAAAAAACATCACAAATTATTATGTCAGCTCATTGATTTGCACGCTAATATTCGTAAGTGAATAAAAATAATGTTGTTAGTATAATATCATAATAGGGGACTTGTGGTGAGCTAATTTTCAATGTCCTTGATATAAAAACTAAATTTAAAAATCTGGCGATATGTGGCAGCTTTTTTGTTAATGCAAACGATCCTATTGGTGTAGAAACTCATGGAACTGTATAAATTCCTTTCTTCTTCTTCCTTCTGTCTCCTACATTAGTGGTATATCATGAAAGTCTTAGCAACACAACAAATACATTTATGGAAACAATCATCTTCACTTTGCCAGTTGTATCTTACCTAATGAATATCTGCCTTCACATCACACCTCATTCCAAACCATGACACAATAACCCATCTCAGGGATTGGATATACAGTACTGGTTTTCCTGGAGTGAAGAATGGGTGGCCCCTTAGCAGTGAGCCAGTAACCCCAACAAGAAAATAGAATATACATATTGATTCTACCAAGGTCATTTGCAGAAGGGAGTAAAGTGTTAATACTATGGTTGTTTAGTTGTCTTTACTGACTTACTATGAGTGAGGGAGAGCAAGGAGGAAGACATCATTGTTTTCTCTGACATAGGCCACATGGTAGTACTCTCCATCCAGGCACACTGTTGAGCTGTCATTGTGATAACACATTACAAAGATTTTCAAAGTTTATCAAATAAGATTGTGTACTTAACTTGCATCAAGATATATCAGAGTACAAAAATGGGATTCTTTAATTTGCTCAAACACTAGTACCTTGTATGAATTTTATCTGGCAAATGTTATGTAATATTGTACATATAACAGATCTGACTTGCTAATGTGTGACTCATTACATTTGAGTGGTGGTCCTAGCCAATCACTGGACTTACCACAGTGCTGGGCAGCCCACAACCTCTTGCACAGTATGGGCAGCTGTGATGAACATTCCTCGCACCTGTACCAGTTTGTTGCTCCAGCTTGGAAACTGGTACCTGACACAAAAACACTAAAGTTTAACTGTATACACATCTTGATATATAACTCTTAACTAGGTAAATTTTCCTAGCATTAATATCCTTATCTTGTAGTACCGTATCCCTAACCTTTACTATACATTTAGCCTGATCATATCAATCCCTAGCTATACAACCTTCCAACTATGTTTAACTTTTTTACATACTAGGCAACTCCTTAAATGGCAAGCTTGCCTGCCAACCAGACAACATAAAAGGCATATGCATTTGCAGATGGAATGCCATTAACGTTAGTAGATAAAATTCATGGGATTATAGACAAGTTACCCACTCTGAACATGTAAAAATAATGCATCACAAAAATCATTTCACACTATTAATATTTTCACAACATATACTATATTCAGCTAGGCCTGACTGTATTATACCAAGGAGGTCAACTACCAATTAACCCGTAGGAGCCGCAATTCCAATTATGCTACTAGCCCCAGAACCGCAAAAACAGGGTGATTTTAAAAGTTTCGTTTAGGTAAATTCTGTTATTACAGATTTGTAGAGCTTGATTTTACACACCAGAATCTGTAATCGAAAGTTTCGCAAGTCGACTGGTTTGAGTAGGGGAGTGCGTCAAAGTCAGAGAAAAACCCCAGTTACCCCTAAAAATACTAGGAAAACGTGAGATAGCGTAATTTATTATGCTAAAATGTGATCAACTATGATCATATATGACGAAATTATAGTTTTCTAGGTATAAATATACATAAATATACATATATAATAGCATACTGCAGGCTTACTCTGTACACATATAGTTATATAGTAACGTTATGTACATATAACATGTGTGTATATGCGTGTATTGCCCAGTACGCATATAAACGAGGTGTGATATGACTTAGATAAGCTTCCCATGTGATTATAAAAGCATGGGAACTTGGGAAGGGGGAGGGAGTAGGAAGGATAGGAGAGGAGGAGTCAGTGTGGGGGAGTAGAGAGGGGTGTTGGTGGGTGGTATGGTAAGGAGAGAGCAGGCATCAAAGAGGCCGCCTCCCCCCCCCCCACCCACAGAGCCAAAACGCAGTATTTATAGTCAGTGCACACTAGTAGCCCCAAATCTAACCAGTGTTACCAATGAAGTGGCTAGATATAGCCCAAGCAGTTTTTTTTTTACAGTCTTTATATTACGTCAATCGGCTTCAAGGCCTAAATTCGTGGCGACGTGATATTAAGTCAATAGGCTCTTAGGGGTTAAGGGAAGTATTGCCTGCAGAGACGTGGGCAGTACTTCAAGGGTTTTGGTGTCCCTTCGGCCCCAGCTAATCCTTTTCAGTTCTTCATGTATCCCTCCGTTCCTTTTCTTTCCTTTGTATTTACTGTCCCACCTCTCTATCACCCCTTCCCACTGGAGAGGGCTGGTTATCCAAAAATGACGAATTTGGATCCTCTACCACACCCTTGCCTGGGCCCAGTGGCACTGACTTTATTCTCTGTGAATATTAGTTATCCCCCACAGGGCTAGAATAAAGATTGTTGTAGGATCTGGTCACTTTCTAGTGGATTTGACGAGATCTGCCCACATGGATTAAAAATCCATGTGAGGTGTACTGCAACCGGAGGCCTTTTTTTTTTTCCACTGCTGTGTGGACCGCCAGCACACGGGGGTGCATTTCCCTTTGCATGCAGCAGTGTAAACTCCCTCCCCCTTATGGTCCCTTCAGGGCTGGTCTCAAGGAAGGTACGGCCCCACTTGTAGCTCTTGTGGTAACGTGGACTTGGGCCCACAGCACTGGCTGTGGGATCAAAGCCTTTCCCCCAATCTCCCTGGCGGTCGGAGGCCCCCAGACTCCCTGGTCCAGTAAGCTCTGGTCCCATTTCCTTGGGATGTGCTTCAGTAGCCCAGGCATATAGGACCAGCCCCTACTTTATTTTCATTTGTTTTATACACTGCGACCAGAGTGTACCAGGGGTCTGTGAGGCAGGAGGCCATTCTGCCCCGGGAGAACATCAACAACAACAACAACTACCAATTAATATTACTACAGCTTTTATGATATTACCGGTATTAATTTACCATCCATTGGAGAAAACTTGAAGTGAAACTAACCTGATATCTGCTCCATCTGGCGAGTCCTCTGTCACCCCTGCCAGGCTGAGGTAGAGAGCTGTGTGGGGAAGGCGGGACAAGTGAGGAGCTGGGGAAGGGGCAGGGGTGGGACCAGGGGAGCTGCCTGTCATCACTCTAACCAGTTGTGTCTGGGTCACTCGCTGTTTAGAGAAGAATGTCGGCATTTACAGGGTACCTATGTTAGAATATAAAACAGATCTCTATGGTATGGGTTAAAGTGAAAACAAATATTAAGATCAAATAAATAAAAGTATGTATCAGAGTTTTAAAGAAGATACTACAGAAAGAAAAGGAGTAGTGCATATACCATATACATACCTGTACTGTACAATAAAGTATAACAAACTATTTGGTCGGTAATCTGCGATCAACTGAAAGGTTCATGCATGCAACAACTCACTCACCCACCTTGTGATCATTGTCCATTTCATCAGGCAGGGTTTCTGATGCACATTTCTGCACTGATAGGCTGATCATTGATGGGATCTGATGAGAGGAGTATTGATGTACAGTACAAGATAGTCATAGATTTTGTATACTGATTTTTTTTCTTTAAGTTACACATTACAAGTGCAAACAACATCTGCAGGTACTGTACTTTACAATATGACAGTTACACTATTATTTCAGCCCATTAGCACTGCTTAATCCCAATCAAATTCAAGGAAAAAATGCCTGCAATTATTCCATCTATTCCCAGGTCTTTTTCCATCCTCATTCATCCCAATTCTTTCCTAACCTAATCTCTCCTGCATAATTTCCCCTTGTACACACACCTCTATTCCCCATGTATCTATCTGTAGCTCCTACGTCTCACTCACTCCGGAACTCCCCCAAGGGGGTGGCCAAGGCAGAAGGGTCTTCAGTACTCCCTCCTTGCTTTGTCAAGCCTTCCTTTTCCATCCATGGTTTTTGCCTTTATTTACTTCTCCACTCTGTTTACCCATCTGACTGGTGATCATACCTGGTCCCTCTACTTCACTTTCATACTGTTTTTTATGAACTCTCCATCTTGCATTTTCTCCAAGTGTCCTTAATATACTCTGCTTCACCCTATCAATCACCTCACACTCAGCACCAACTGTCTTCTCACTCACCACCTATACTACTGGGAACAAGGAGTAAGATTATCCCTTTGCAGTGAGCAGGTTAGTCTTCCAGTAGTAGCCTAGCTTAATATTTCTCCACCTATTGAAAATACGGACATGAGATCTTCATGTTGTACACATACACTATACAGTATGCCAGAAAATTATATTGAAATATAAGGTCTTACATATATGATCAGACTACAGCCACTTACTTGTAATTCGGCCAAGACATCATCCAAATTATCCCAAGTAACATCAGTCTCCTCAACTTCTTTCAGCCAGTCCCCTAAAATTATTAATATGGAAATTTAACATGGAAACTGAATACTGTATGTACATAGCACTCTAATAGCCTCTATTAGCCTCTTTATGGAAACAGCCCCACACCACAGTAACTGTTGTGAACTTCATTTTCACACTGCCCATTCACACCAATTTCCATTAGCAGTACTGTACTCAATTTTTTAAATTTGTAGCGGCAACCTTTATTACATTGTATGCCATTGAACATATTCCAGGTTGGATATAAAAAGTTCATATGCAAAGTAATAAATAAATATATAGCAGGATAGACACACACTAACAACAGAACACTGACACCAATAAACATACTACACAAACCAAACCATCCTTGTTTGCCATTGACCCCCCCAAGGTGGAGATAATCCACATCTCCACTACATGTAACCTCGTGTTATAAATTATTTCCTGCTATACTTGCAATCCTGATTGCTAATATGCATGTCCATAACTTTCTTGCTTTCACGATGAATAGTTGCTTTAACTGGTACTCCTCCGGCCAAATCCCGTACAGGAGATCTAAAATTCTTTAGATAATGACATTTCACTGCAACTGTATATTAAAACTTTCATACAGTACGGTACGCTTTTAATCATATTAATTTCCTAAGACTAACAGTTCTTGAATTAGTTTTGTGTGAAAAGCTCAAGTTTAATATCCCAATGGAATTATGTGATACAGGTACCACAGCATAGCTCTACAGCTCTTCTGCACAAAAATAGGTCAATACTTAGACCTGACTCACCTATCTTGATGGCACCATTCTTGAGTGCCTGAGAACCAGGGAGGAGCCCAGCAACCATGACTCTGGTATAGGGAGGTTCACTGAAGCGACCAGGTATTATGCCCAGGACTGTCTCACACAAACTAGCTCGCCTACCCAGGTTACTGCCACCCTCATACACCTGATGGCAGGGTCATACAGTACTACAGAATAAAAACAGGGTAAACATCTTTCTCTCGAAAGGAAACTTTCTGTTGTTCTGCAAGATCTGAAAGAAATGTGAAAGCTGTTACTTACTTACTTAGGTTACTTAGGTGGTAGAATTTTAGGTCCCATTCCACAGCTGGAGCTGTGCTCCACGGGACCTCCCTCTTAGATATCTTCTCACATATTAGTAACCCTATATGCAGGGTTGATGTTCATATCACCAACGTCATACACTTCAGTAAACAGACGAGTCTTCAGTTTCCTTTTGAAAATATTGAGATTCTCACTGTCCTTGACACATACAGGTAATCTACCTATGTGTCTATTATGTGCACACCATGAATGTCTGTTGACTGTTACAAAGTTAGGCTATTCTATTCTGTAATGACACTACTAGCCTTCTATGATGTAAAAATATTACATCAGAATTATTTTCTGTCAATATTTTGTGCTGTTAATTCATTGTATTCATTATAACCCAACCACAACAGTAATATTGGCTGTATGTAAAAATTGTCAATAAATAATGAGTACCGTATATCAGGGCCATCAAAAGGCTAAAGAAAAAAATAAATATATACAGTAGATGCTGCACCCACCCTTTATTGTACTCAACTGCTTACCTGTAGCATCACCTTCCTCACTTCCCCACTGGGATTGTCCCTGAATGTGACCTTGGGTGGTGAGAAGTCAGGTCCACCCTTAGCTCCACCCTCAGCTCCACCACCACTCCGTCCTGCTCCTTTTACACGCACACTAGGCCTCCGTTTCAACAATCGCATCAGCTTGTCTGATTTAGGTGAATTTTTATTTTCTTATGGTAGTACAGTACTAATAAAATAAATTTTACCATAAATTACAATTGTTTCTTCAAGGTCAGAAAGTATTACCAGCAAATCAGGGAGGTACACAAACAACTGATGAAGTATGTTACAATTAATCTAGCTTTTCTTCTTGAAAGACTAAAACACTACAGCATTAGTGTGTGGTGATCATAACAAGGCTAAAAATAGGGAAAAAATACCATTGATTGCCAGTGTATAACAAGGATAACTGCAGCATAATTAAATCTAGTTAGATGGATTGGAAAGTGCATTTCACTCACTTTCCTTTTTTATGTCCTTGGGTGGTGGGGTAAAAGGTGTCTTCCTGTCTGCAGAGCCTGATGCTTTGAGAGCCTGCACCTGCTTCTCCCTCACTGTGCTAGACACATAAGACTCCACATATAGCAATGACCCATCACGACTTACATGTTGCAGCCACTCAGCATCCTCGTACCTGCCAAAGAAGAATCAAGTATTTTCATACAACAATGATTGGCATATAAAAATAATACAGTACTGTTAATGAATAGAGACTAAGCTATCCTGGATGTAACAAGAATTATTCACTATAAATGTGCTGTATATATATATATATATATACTGTGTATACATATATATATACTGTGTATACATATATATATACTGTGTATATATATATATATATATATACTGTATATTTATATATATCACAGTTCAACAAAATTAACGGCCCTGTGATACAGTAAAAAAAATTACGAGTTTGGTGCATCCCTCAAACATTGCCAGGAAACACCATCCATAGCAAAAGAGCTTGTTTCTAGGCATAATCAGGAGAAACTGAAGCCTCCAATTCTCGTGCACAATCACCGGATCCTCAAACAAAATATAATACATACTCATTAGATGACTCCTCAGAGTGTCTGGAGGATGAAGCTGAGTAACTCTGACTGTCAGAATCATACTCATCCATCTTGCTTACAACAACATTCAGTCACTTGGATATCATCAGCTGCCTTTTCACACTGAAATATGAGAAAAAATATATACAGTATATACTGTACATAATATAGCTTAATTGAAACATATAGTTAGGTTCACAATTCATAAAATATCTTCCACATTTAATGAAGGGCAGGTCAGGTTAAGGTTTGATTACTCCCAATATTATGGTAGAAAATGAAAGAATGAAGATTGTGCTAGGCCAGAAGGACCTTATAGCCTACTACAATAACACAGAAAAGAGGCCAGCAAACACCTAGGAAATATAAGGAATGACGAGGCAGCTGAAGGGATTGGTTCAGGTCTGAAGGGGTGCCATAACCTACAAAGTATTTTTAGTCATGTTTGGATAATCTCTGCTGACAACACCCCCCCACCCCAGGTAAAAATGACTTAAAACAGCCAAACGTACAATATTCAGTACAAAATTTTAAAGGGATTAAAAAAAAAGGTATTTATTGAAAGAATCACCATTTTGCAGCAGTTTTGCCAGATTCGGCTGGGTCCCAGTATTTAGCCCCAGTCATTTATTGTACTTTATCACAATTATTTTCCGGTAGTTTACCCAGGTTAGGTCCCAGTAGTCTGCCCAGGTTAGGTCCCGGTAGTCTGATGTGATCTAGGTTTGGTTAAGTCAGGCTAATTTCAAAATGCCCCATTGGAAATGGGACATTTGCGGAGGAAATGGCATAACTTAGAAGAAAATAGTCTTAGAATAGTCTAAATTAGTGGGTAATGAAGGTTGAAAAACGATATGCAATAACGTTAATTCATTCAATATTTACCAAAAAAACAGGATCTATATTTCAGATATATCAACAATTCATGTTATTAAAGCTTATTAGTCCTACTGAAAGAAACAAAATATTAAAAATTAGATGGTGAATGTGCATTGTCCCCAATATTATGGGCCATATTCAAGAACATTGATGGTGTATACGATGGCGTGGTACCGTTACGATGGTTCAATTGTTTGTCTCTGGAGCCAACGTAAGAGTACCACGCCATCGTATGCACCACGAACGTTCTTGAATATGGCGGTATACCAACCTGGCTCTATAATACACAAAGTTTGCACATACGTCTCTTTCCGTATGCAAGAGCATTCGTGGTGTATACGATGGCGTGGTGCCGGTACGATGGCTCTGTAGTGGAGTCGACGTAGCGGTACCACACCATCGTATACACCATGAATGTTCTTGAATACGGCCCTCATATCAATCAGTTCTATGAATCTAATGTTACCCTCTTATTTGGCATACCCTAGATTATTATTATTTTTATTTTATACTTTTGATCACAGGTGGTTTGTTGTAACGTTATCCTGTAAAAGTTCCTTGTCTGTGTGTGTTAAACTGTGTTATAGCATCCGACTGGCAGACTGGCAGTGTTTACTGTTTACCTTATGGAGTTTGCTTACTTAAAAACTTAATAAACTTACCGAAATATACCTACACTTCAGTTTAAATATAGGTAAATTATGCACTGTATTTTTTTTTTAATACGGGCTCGTTTATCTTATGAGGTGTGGCACTTTTGCTAGTCAAATGCATCTAATGCAATATCTGAAACATCTACAGTACAGTACTTAGAGGTTTCCCCCCACCTGAGCTATTCGAGCCATTTAATAAATTAGTATTAGTATTATGTCATGTACTGTAGTTAGGCAGAGAAGAAAGTGGCAGAGTTGAAGATGCAGGGAGTAACAATCATTGACAGGAAGAGGAATAATACCCCAGCAGGAACGATACGTAAAAACATATGGACATAACTTGAATAATTATATAAAAGCTGAAATTTGGCACATATATAGAATTGTGTGCCCTGAATAACATATCAAAAGTCAAATATCTCGCTAAATATGAGTTTTAGCCAGTAAAACATCATTCAATAAAACATATTTTATTTTGAGTAGTTCTAACCTCTATATTTTACAAGAATATGGGAAAACTGAGTTTTATAAGGAAAATAATGATTAATATAGAAATCTGAACAATTTGTTTTACTTTCAAAGTTGATTTTCATAAAACCGGTGAGCCAAATGAGAAAACCTTCCGAAACAAAAGTTGTACGTAGAGCACATTCTCCTATTTTAAAACATATGTACATGTGTAGGTATACTTATATTGAAATGTAGAAGAGTTATGAGGCAAAAACTAATATTTTTATCGTCTAGTACTGATGTGGTGTTTTTCTTCCGGGTATGAATCACCATGGATTGTCCGATTACTCCGATATGTGCTCGTCCCTTTAGAAACTATGCATGGAGGTGACCCAAGGACTGCAGACCTTAATAGCTTCCAGTTCCAGTTTAGCTCGAGAGGATGGTTTGCATGAGCAGTTCGGGGAAAACACGCCTGTAAAAGTTCATACCAACTGCCGTATATACACTGCTCCAAGTAGTAACAGCTATAGAGAGGAAGAACCACTAAAGAAAGCAGTTTGTCTGCGCTCAGAATTGACTGATTTTAACATTAAATTGAATTGTTTCTTCTGTGGTAAAAGTGCTGATAAAAATGCAGAGGTTAAAAAGGAAAAGAAGGTCAGTCAGTGCATGAAGTTTCGACTCTGACATTTCAGGAAACAGTGCGGGCAAGAGCACAGCAACGCAGTGATGAATTTGGTTGTCTAGGTATAAGTAGACTTGATAGTATTATCGACTTGGTAGCTGCAGAGGCCAAATATCATCGAAAGTGTTATCATGATTTCAACACAAATACAGGTGAGACTGGTGAGTCATATGTTCTCATCAGACAGCTGGGCGCCCATACAACATTAAGCTTGCAATAGGCTCTGTGACATTTTAGACACTAACAATGAATGCCAATATACACTTCGGCAGGAACTGCACAGAATGATGGAAGCTACAGATTCTGAGACTGTATAGGCCTACACAGTTCAGACACTGAAACAAAAGTTAATAGATAAATATGGAAGAGACATCACCGTTAGTAAACACCATGGAAATTATATTGTTTCGTTTACAGAAGCAGTCAGATTCATGGTATAGCAACAGAGAAAGTGACATAAATGATGGGAGACGTCGAATTGTATCGACTGCTGCTGCTATCATATGTGAATATATTCGTACACGTGTATGACAGTTCTGTGCATGGCCATTATTGGCCAAGGAATACAATACTATTCCTTGACCATGGTTCTGTGTATCCACCATGGCCATGGCCATGATATCCACTATGTGAAGACATCGCTACTTCCTCTACACAACCAGGTGCCAGACACTCTCCGTGACATTATTCACAACTTCTTCCAATTATTCCATGGTTCAAGAAGGAGTGAAAGAGCTTCAAGACTGTAGTAAGTTCTTCATCATTCATGCCGAGGTAATTTTCTAGCAAAATTCTTGTAAGAAAGGGAGCTCTCATGGCACGGTTGTATGCATGACCAGATAGCATGTGCCTCACAGACGACTTAGCGTAAACTGTTCCCCCACAAATGGCCACAATTCCTCCAGTCCACTTCCACTCTTTATGTTGCCTACTGCTCCCATAAAGGACATAAGATGGAATCCGCCCAGACGAACAACCACTTTTGACAAGAGGCCATCTTTACCAGCTGCAGCAACCATTTCTACTGCTTTCATATAGAGGGTTTCGTCAAAAGTAACCATGCAGAGATTGTTTTGGGGGCTGAGTACTTTCCACTGCAAACAGTAGTGATGTGTATGTGGGGACATGTGATGATGGAGACAGATGATCTGTTGTTATTAATGGTCATTTGCTAGCAGTTACCATCATCACTGCATGAAGACAATTCTCGCCAACAATAGGTTATACAAGGGCACAATCCTTCTCCATCCAGTTCATTGACTCATACACAGTACTGTACTTTGGTAGACAGCATCTTATTACGGTAACAAAGGACACTTTTTTTTTGTATTAACCTCAGTGTCTCTTGAACTCTAAGGGATATTTGACTTTACTAGGCAGTATGCTATTAGTGAAGAAAATTATTACAATACTGTACTCCACTCATTATCAACTAAAGGAATATTTAATGTCTCATTCAGGCCCAAAGTTAAGTTACTTCATCTAGATTTATTTAGAAATGTCAACCAACCAACTTTCAGTTTAATATTATAAGTTTCCTGTTCACCTCCAGGGTTGACTATAGGAATGAATATAATGGCAGGAAACATTAATAAGTATGCAAACTTTTTCTTTTATTGGTGCTGATAAATAACTATTATCAGTTTTAAATCAAAAGTCAACATATAACAAATAAAAAAAATCTTTACCAAAGTCATTACAGTATACTTTCTTTTTTTTTTTCACTTACAGAAAATACAGAGTAATACTGGACTACGAATCTACTTGAGATTTTACACTTAATTAACTCCTTTATGCACATTCACACAGAAGAGAGAGTAACAGTTGCCTTCACTTCCACCTGGTACAGTTGATATTGCCAGTCATATTTTATCTCTCTCTCCTAAGATCAATCATATTTCAATACTCCTCCTGCTTTACACATCTCAGATACCACCTGTATAGTACAGAGTATAATGTGGAAGTCAAGGCAACTGCATGTCTAAAAGAGTACCTGTTGATTATCATTAGTAGCCCATGTTGATAGCAATCAATGCTCTGTGAGAGAGGATGCTAACATAGCAGCTTAGATAAGGAAGTTCATCTGGATCACAGTTCTTGAACTGAAATTACAGTAAAACTATCAAACAAAAAGTTTTTGTCATACAGTGGGGATTAATTGTGTGATTCCCATGTTTAATAATATTACTGGAGATGATAAAAGGCACTGCATGAATGGCCATATTACCTGTATTAACCAGCACCTTTGGATGGGATGGTTCAACTTTATCTATACATATGCCAAAAGTCAGCTGCTCCTGAATGGAAGTGAAACCTGCCAGAGCTAGGTTAAGCAGCTCATATTTAAGTTATCTTCCCCACCCATTACTGTACATGTTCAGAGACAAGCCTCGAACTTGGGCCATTCCACACAAAGCGAGAAGACTACCAATAAACTCACCCAGTACCCTGTTCCAAAATGTCTTATCCTTCAAGGGAATAGGCATAAGTAAACTGCCTTCCAGATTATTTGAAAAGGCTCAAGTACTTGTACTGAACCTGTACACCCATCATCCCATATAACAAGCACAATTACTATATATTTCAAGGTATATGACATGATACCTTGAAATATATTAGATATGCACCAATCTTCAACTTTTAAAACAAAAGAACACATCAAAAGACTTTAATGTGACATAATTATACAGTAGGGAAAGTTGTTATTAGTGACCAATTCCATGGACATTCAATGTACCTGGATGTGTTACTTTATGAGATCATCAACACCATACTTAAGTCTGAGGGAATGTATGGTATTAAAATATTGGGTAAATATTATAACAGTACTGGAACCTTTTATACAGATAGGATAAGACACAGAGCACATGATTATTCTCTGCTAAAATAACAATGAGGATGTATTAGTATAGTACTTGGGTAGCAGGGTTGATCCAAAAACAAACTAGAGGGATGTCTCAAGTAATTCTAGGTCTCAATTTACCCATATCTCAAGTTATTTAAGTATTAACTTACTCAATATCATGGGTGTCAGTACTTATCATCATGGACCAAACAAAAGATGGAAGCAATAATGGGACAAATCAATGAAGAGAATGAAGACCTCACCGTGGCTACAAGCTCAGAACATGTGTATAGCGAGCACGGAGCAGAGGTACCAATTGCACAAGTGAGCCTCACTTATGGAGCTACAGTACATTGTCCACTGTTAGATGGGGAAAGGAAGAAGAAAGAAATTGAGATGGTCAAGAATCGTAAGAGTGTTCACCATCCAATGTACACCATGGCCAGTGTCAGATGTCAGCTTCACACGAAGCAAGGAGGTCGAAATAAACAACCATTGGCAAGGCAATGTTCAACACATTGGGAGATGATGGAGTTTTCTCATCTAAATACAATCCCCAAGAAAACAAAACTTAGAAAGACATAACTGTCCTTAACAAAAAGAGGTACTCTAGGTAGTTTAACCTTCTATGGAACTACCCAGACTTAATCAAATAATATGGAGTTAGTAGATTTGTAAAAAAAAATTACAGATGCTCAAAACCAACTTTCACAACACTGACAAATGAAAATACTGTACTGTACACAACAGGAGTGTTAATACAAACCACCCCACACCAAGGTGCTGACTAGGAATATGGCCGTGAGTCACTCAGATGTGCCTAACTTTCCCGACGAGTCTACAACAGTCTAGTACAGTGTGGGAAAGCTGGAACAAGCATATGATCCTAGCAGTACATACAGTCACAATCCACCATTTCCTTACCCTTCTAACTTAGATTCTTTAAATATACATTCCTTGTTCATTCCAAATGTGAGCTCCTCCATTCTGATGCAGCATAACAATCTCTGAATCTCCACTGTTACCTGCACTCATTAGGTTTGAGCTTATTTCATTTTTCAAAGGGGTAAAAAAGCTATGGACTGTGACTGTACATAAAAGTAAATAAATTACTATCCCTGTTAATGAATTAACCAAGCCTCAATAATGAAAATTAAATATAAACACTGATACAGCACAGTCCACCTCTAAACACCTGCATCATGAAAGCAGGTACAAAATACTCCTTAATAAACAGGTAGCCAAAGACATGACAATTATAACCATTAAATATTTTTTCCCAAGGATATTCTTATTATCTGAGCTTTGTAACACACACACAAAGTGACTTTCAAATCATGCTCAGGACACTTGTGAGGTTCTAATGTTTAGCAAACGTGAGGTTCACCAAGCTTGTGTTGACGAGGTCAAATATTAAGAATATGTGGACAAATATATATACTGCACTGCACTATTTCTAAAAGTACTGTAGTATTGAAATTTTCATGACTGAGTTACTGCAAAAATATCAAGCAGATTTATGTAACTAGGAAACTCTTACATCAGTTACATGACATCAATATATACTGTACATTACACAATCTCATCAGGGGAAAAGTAACAGGATAAAAATAAAACCTGTTTTTGATCCCCACATCTACAAAATCAATTATCGTCTAAGCCTTCTTCCCTACTGAGAAGTTCCCTACAGAGGGTGGGAATGGCAGAAGCCTCAACGGATCATCTAATTCTTATGCATTTCCTTTGCTCTCTTGATCAGTCTTACTCCCTTTCTCACCCTCTCTGTAAGGGGATGCACACTAGTTGAATGCTATCTGACACGACTACAATAGGGTGTTGTCAAACAAGTGGATCAAGCTTGCTAGATAAATTGCATACATCAGCAAATACCACTGACTATCTGATCATGTAATTGCAGCTAATGCTTCAATTTCTGGTGCAATAAAAGTGGTTTGGTGATGTGTGGTGACTGCCTGCATAACAAGACAGTTGAATATTATAAAGCAAAGAAATTGGAGGTTCCTGACTCCACTAAACTGTACGACAAAAGACCACTTATTTTTTAACAAGAACGATCTGCTTTCTGGCTTACTTTATCTGAAACAGTAGCTTCCAGTTCTTATTCCCTTATCTCTGAACTCAATACTGAATGCAATGTCATACGACACACTTCCTTTGCGGTGTCTGACAGGGCTGACAATACTGTAATGTGCATTGGCCGACATTGGACAAAATGAGCATCAGTAATGAGTACAAACACTGAAAATTGACACAAAGAGCTTGACAGTCATGCCAGGTACCGTCAACTACTGTGTATACACCTTAACAGAGGATCGTTATGGCATAAAAGTTTCCAAGTTACTTTATCCTTAAACTCGTGAAGAACAAGTTTTTCCTAGTTTTAGTTCATAAATCGTTATCAAAATGCTCACTATTATCTATGGGCTAGTATCAAAAGGAAATGAGATGACCTCCCTTACAGAAAGTACCGTAAAATAATATGGTACAGTATTAGTCAAAGAAAGATTCATAAGTAGTCTTCTGTTGTTTGTCACTTTGACATCCCCACTATTATATGTTCTTCCACTTTTCAGAACAGTGAAAGGCAAAAATATTTGTCTAGAAGGTTGATGAAAATATGTAGTAAAAGGGAAATACCTGAAGATTTGTGACAGCATTTAATGAATGGTAAACACTTCAGTGCACCAAGATCTAGGGCAGTTGTGGGCAAGGACTTTTCTACATATGTAAATAACAGAGTACTGTAAACATTTTTCAATTGACAAAACAAAGTACTGTACCATACATTTGCTTTTCAATGTACATAAATAGTCACAAACCACACAAACTTAAAGTCTTAAACAATAATCTGGTTGAGTGAGATCCATCCATTTAGCAGAATTAAGAGTGACAGTGCTGCATCATCAAAATTTGGCCAGTCACAATTTACTACGTCAGCTGTGAAATTGTCAAGTACATAATGAACTAAAACATCATATGAGGAGCCTCTATTAATGACAATTCACTTGGGTTTGATTCAATGAAATAAGGTGGAGGAGGTCTTGATGAAAAACACTGTAGATGAACAAATTAAAGGGGGATGACCGTGAGAAATGAGTGAATATTGAGAAGCAGATGAAGCGTGTAGAGTATAGTAATGGGAAAAAAAGAAATACCAAGACCCAAATGAAGGGATGAAGGAGATTAATTACTTGAGGTAAGGCTATGAGTATTTGGCACGGGAGGAGAAAAAGTCTAGGGATAATGATAAAAATATGTATAAGTTTTTCTGGCATGGCCACTCCCATACAGGGATATAGCATCAGGCAAGACTAAATATTACAGTACTGATATTGTCAATAAAGGATCTTCCTCACATGCAGTAACTATACAGACAAAATTTTGTCAATAAAGCATAGGTTCTGTTTTTATTTATTTTTTTTTCAACATAAAATCAACAACTGTCATTGTTTCCTTTTAATACAGCACTGAGAAGCCATATCAACTTCTAGAGGTTATAGAAGAGTTGTTCCCATTTGAGTACTGTATCTGACAATGGCATAATTAAAATAAGGGGAGATACTGCACATTCCTTTCACTGCATCATCAAAAGAGGAGTAAATGTATCACTACTCCTCCTTGTGCAAAAACAACCTCTAAGCTGGACTAGACCGACCCACATGTAAGGTACATCCGGTAGACTAAGGTGACAACATAAGTCGACACCAGCAGCAAGTGTGGGAAACCACAGTTGACGACATTAGTCAACAGCTCAGTTTTTAAATTTGTGCATACACCCGACATACTTAATTTGGCTCACAACAAGGGGATTGTGTGCTTAGGCACTCGCCTGAGTCACACCAGCCTTGTTTTGCCAGTATAGGAATAGCTGTCAGCGTGAGGATGTATTTTGAGCACTACGTTTTGGGGCTAATTACCATATATAAACTTAAAAACGACATTGACCCTATATTTCATGTTATTGTGTTGAAAGATGTGATTCTGACACGTTTTATGACAAAATCAGAGGATGAAAACATACTTAGTATTGACACTAGTGTAAAAGTGTGCTTTGAGTTGTGGTCATTCTGAGCTGGCTACCCATCTTATTATAGATGTCCATTTAGTCTTCACAAGTACATCAGGAGACAGCCAAAGGTTTGTACTTTAATATCATGTATCATTTATTTATGTAGCGTAAATGATTTACACAATATTAGCCGTCAAATGTGTCATTTAATTTTGAGCACGAGGCGGGAAAAAGGCCCGGGCAAGAGAGTGACCACGCCCGAGAACACCTGTGCTTAGAAGGTTAAAAGTGAACAGTACTTTCCCCAAATCAGCAGCACCATTTACATAACAAAGGACAGGCCTTACACAGCATAGGGAAGTTTTCATTAGATATATACAGGCATTAACAATCTCTGCAGGTGATTGTTAACAAAGGAAGGTGCAGTACCCTCACCTATATTAAAAATATATACCACTATTGGACCCTACACACTCTACAATGAGCTACAAATGTCTGCACAGAAGGAATGTGGTAAGTTTGCAACCAGTAGTGCCCCCCCCCATTTTTTTTTTAGGGAAGTGGGGAGTGTTACCAGGCAGAGACATATCAAGTTTCTTATATCTGACTATTATTAGTGCTGTTGCACCTGCACTTACTTTTTCTACTACAGTACTATAACTACCACCAATACCTTTACTACTACTGCAACTACTACTGATGTACAATACTTGTTTTATTTTGTGGACATGAACTCAGATAGGTCTCCCCTGAATTTAACATTGGTTGCAACCATTCTCCTGCGACTATCATTCGTGTCCTGAGAGTGATGTAAAGTGTTTATCATATACCAAGACATACAGAATGTTGGCAAAGGTGATGAAGTTTCTTGTTTGCCACCTTGTACTGCTATATGATGAGCCTACTCACATGAAAGACAGAAACTTAGATTAAACTGTCACCCAAGAATTTATAAACCAACTCCCAGTGAAGAACAAAATACAAGAAAAAAGCAACAAAACAGTAAAAGCTAAAACAAAAGTTTACTAAAAAAATAGGTGGTACTTAAGTTCAAAGATCTGTCTGTTCCTTTGTATAATAATTCTTGACAACATATCTCACACATTCAAACCTTTATGTACAGACAACACCGACCAACCAACAGGGGAAACACAAGCTCGTGATTCATTCCACAAACCAGCTACAGGAACAAGCAATGAGTACCAAGTGTTTGCTTTGAAGAATGCACCATAATTACAGCATTACCTAATCTTCATATACACACAAAAACATGTACAGTATACGCAATGCACCATATACGGTAGTCACATCTTTGCCTAATAATTCAAGCATGCACACATGCACACAAACCACATTCATACGGACATAACCTACATACAAATTCATTATATATCCGAGCATAGATTGTTATCATTATCTACTGTTAAAATGGGTCTAGAGAGGTCAGAGGGAGGCTGAGGAGAATGTAAGGCCTGAATTTCCTTCCCTGTCTAGTAAAAGGCCCTATGTAGTGGCAGGGTAGGAGGCATTGGGGAGGATATAATTTTCCTTCGCTATTGTTTGCACGAGACGAGGAATGACCATCATTTTTTTACTAGTATCCATTAGAGAGATGAGCAATTCCTTCCTACCGTTCATCAAAAAAATTCCTTTCTCCTTTTTCTTTTGCAATATATATATGCCCAGAGTACAATTGAGAGGTTCAAAGGTTCATACTGGCATAATGAGAAGCCAAACTTGCACTGCCAGGTCTAAATCCTGTTTAATATCTGGGTAGGAGAAAGTGAATGAATGAAAAAGTAAAAAAGTTTGGTTACTAAATACAGGTATAGGTGTAGGTACCTGTATTGGGTAAAAGTAGAGAAGCAAGTGTGTGAGTAATGGAGTGGGTGCTAGGGATGGGATGTTCATCAATAGTGGTGTGGATGAGAATGTCTGTGTGATGGGTGGAGTGTATGTAAGTGCTGTGGTTGTGTATGCGTGGGTTCGTGTTGGCGGGTGTGTTGTTGCTGAATATGTAGGTGTGGATGTTGTATTTGTGAATGCTGTTGTTGCTGTTGTTGTTGTTGTGAAAACTGCTGTAGGTTTGGGTGAGTGACCCGTTGAGGAGTTGCATGAGGGTGGTACGATGCATGTAAGTGGGGTGTGTGTGCATGTAAGTGTGGAGATAGTTGAGGGCGTACTTGTGAATGTGAGTGAGGGGAGAGATGTAGCCGGGACTGTGAGCAAGTGACTAACTGAGGGTGAGTCTGGGAATACTGGGTTGAGACTTGTGTCCTCACAAAGTGTGAAAATGGGTGCCGTGAAGGGCGGTAGAACAAGTTTGGCTGTGGAGCAGATGTTGGTAGAGGCTGGTGTGGGCGGGAGAGAGGGTGTGGTGAGGGATGTGGGTGGGGGAAGTGGTGGGGGGTATAGCTGAGCCGGGTTCATTGTTGTAGTCGCAGGAACTCCTCAAATGCTTCTGCAACATCTCCCTCCAGTTCCTCCACAGCTGGTGACCACCTGCAGGTTAAAAAGAATAATTAGGATAACAATAAAGACTGATACTATTCAGTACCTCCAAAGTATCCTTAAGAATATAACTTACATTGTTGGGTTAGCCCAAAGAGAAACTACTATCATGGTGTCAGGAAATTATTGTATACACTTTTCCTTCAAAAACTTGTGTAGCAATAGCATGGAAGAAGTGGAGAGATTACAAGACTACTGATATACAAAAGTATTCTATTCAAAAACAAAAATATACATGGAGCTCATAATATGATCAGTGGTGGTGTATGGTTAGACTCTGTTTTGTAGTTGTCTCAGTTGTAAACTTTCTTGCTTTCTATGACTTCTACCTTGCTAATCAGTAATCATATAATGAGACATTCTCTGGACAGAATATGGATCAACAACAAATAAAAGGTTAAAAATAATTAGAATTAAAATATAGAGATAACGAAGCATAGCAACGAAGATTATTAAATAAACTGATGTATGCAATATGAAGTAAGAACTACATTAATAATATGAGGGAACACCAACTTACCCATAGTAGGCAGGGTCGTCATTATCGCTAGCAGAATCATCAGGGTCTTCCTCCACTCGCTGTATAACACCTCCAGGGCCATAGTATACTGTCCCCAGCTGTGTCAATATGTGAGGCATTGTTACTACGGTAGGTCTTATTAAAATGATGACTTATGTTACCAATACTATAATGCTACAGAAACTAAGGATGGGTACTGTGCTTTACATATTACAGATTAAGGTTTAAAACTACTAGCCAGCCAGCCGTTCAACTAGGTCCACCAAATATAATAGCTGATCTGGGGCACTTCCCAGCCAAGATACCTAATATTTTTTCAATTATTGTAACATCCATTAACCCCTAAATGACATGCCTGAGTAACCTGACATATTCCACAGCAGAGTATGCCTGTTTTAGTGGTGTAAATCCTTATATTCATACTGCTATACAATTCATTATAACTCACCGGGACATTTGAATGTGTGGGGGTGGACGTGGGTGAATCAGGAAGAGCTGTGTGTGAGGCAGCAGAGGGTGCAGGTGTAGGTGAAGGTGGGCCACGACCCCAGTTTGCAGCACGTAGCTCTATGACAGCCAGTAGCATGGCACGTGTGTTGGGTGCTTGTAGAGGGGCAGTCATTGCTGCGTCCTTCACCTGACACATCACTTTGTCCATCTCTCCCCTGTGGCTCCTGTCTAAGGCGCTTCCTGTAAACTGCACACACAATATGAACTTAGGTACCGTTAACCTAATAATTGTAACCCTCCCTTACTTTAAGTACCTAAGGGCAACCACCACAATAAAGACATACAGAAAACTTCACCAACCCTCACCTTCAACACCTGAGCAACACACTTGAGATTGGGATCTGTGGGCTGGGAGAGGAGAGTTGAGAGCAGCTGGCAGAGAGCTGAGCGTAGGACTTCAAGTGGGTGACCAGTGGAGGTAACCAACTGAGTGAACAGTTCTGCCAGGAAGAGAGTGTACCCACAAACTCGACTTGGTTCAGAAGCCAAGTACACCTCACGCACCTCAAACTCTTCCTGACACCTGTAGACATATTAATAAGAATTACTACCAAAACATGTTAAGTATAGGTACTGGGATTTTACTCACTGTAACTTTGCTTCAGGAACATGATGGGAATGAAACAAGATTTCATATAAATAAATCAATACATGAAAACGCAATGTTATAAAAACAGGGCAACTGAATACACAAATATATAATCAGTCCTGTAATTTACTATATTCTTACAATCTGCTGTCTTATGCACACATATACAAGTCACAAACCTTTTTAAGCCAACTCTGGAAAAAATGCAAGCTATTCTTTTACTTTTGCAGTAGGTAATAGATTCTTGTGTTATTAACATTGTGTACCTATAAAATGAAAGAACTACAAAGTGTGAACAGAAAGTAATAGTCACCATAGCACAAGGCAGTGACTTAATTCTCACCTCTGTAACAGGACACTCTTAAATGTAGGTCCATTATAAGCTTGTGTGATGCTCTTGGAGAGATGCTGACACAGCCTTGCTCCACTGTACCGGAAGTTCAACTCACCAACTCCCTGTCAGTAACAGTCACAGGTTAACACAAACATAATTATACCGTACTGTATTGTAAGCACAATCATTAGCATTAACCTGGATAATTATAATGTACTGTATGTAAGGAAAATACATGGTTCACCAACTTATTCATTTTCCCTTTCTCTCTTTTTCATATCCTTCCCCTTCTTTTCTATTTTAGCTCTGTGTCAGATTTCTTTCTGCTGTATCTTCTGTTTCTCTTTTTTTTTAATCATTTTCACCAGGTTTGCATTTACAACTTGTCTTTGCTCCATTATTCAAAACTTCCATCTTGGACTTTACTTTGTGTGAAAGGACGGATGATGCTCTCACAAATAACTCCATCAAACTGTTCGTTGGGAGGGAGCAAGCAGGATTGATGGGTGCTTGATTATTGGTGCAATATTGGCATCTACAAAATTGATTTAGGTATATTTCGATGCAGCTCAAACAGTCAATATATTACGAGCTCAAAAATACGAGACTCAAAAATTCGAAAAGCCTAAGCATCTGAATGGTTTTGTAATTTAAATTGCTCGCCCAAATTTGAGAGCAAACGGCGCCATTGCTCACCCACGCTATGTGAGCACGGTCAAATTCATCCCATTGTGGTAATAGTGATAAACCTGCGAAGAGAAAATAAGTGTCCCTTACAACTAGCCTATATGGAATTGGAAACGCAACTGTGTATGACATTAATAAAAAATTTGAAAATATCTTAAAGATTCTGTACAAATAAGCTAGAGATTTTACCGGTAGGGATCGGTGTCATGGTATCTACTCCGCAGTCATATTTGTAAGATTATTCACAATTCCTAGTTATTATTGTCTAAAACATCATTTCAACCTGTAAAGTTTTCTTACTTTTTAGTTATAGTTTTATAAGTTATCTGTAAATTACTTAAACTGTACAGTATTGGCCTGGGCCTTGGCATTTTTATTTATGACTTGAGGTCTTCGACTTTGATGTAGATGCCTATCTGTAACTTGTCTGCAGGTAGCAGGTTTAAATTTTATGTATTATTTTCTCCTAGGTATTGTTTCATTTAGTACAGTGGCAGACACAGGCAGTACAGGTTAGTATGACAGGGGTAATTATTTCAGTGATAAACGAGATCCTTTGGGGATGAATAGTGCAGCCAGTGGCGGATTCATGTGAATGTAAACAGACTGGCTGGTGTCTTCTCCCAAGTTCATGAAGGCAGCATACAACTTCCTACTTTTCCCAATCTATTTCTCAACTGTTGATTTTAATGCAAAAATCTGGTCCACACATCCTCTACCCTTTCTGAACCCTTCATGCTCCTCATTAACTTTATTCTCTGTTACTTCAATCAGTCTTTCAGTAAAAACCTTCCCATAAACTTTCCCCAGTACACTAAGAAGGCTTACTCCCCTATAGCTACCACACTCATCCTTACTCCCTTTTTCCTTATATGAAGGCACAATTATGGCTTTCCTTCAATCCAATGTGCATATGAGCAACATACACTCCACCACTACCTCCCCCCCACACTTTAACATTTCAGCAGTTATCCCATCTTCAACTTTCCTAACTTCTTCTTTTCTTAAATCTCCCTGAACACACTGTCGTCTACCACCTGCCTTCATCCCCTTGTATGTCAGCACTGCCTCTCCTCCCGTCCCCTCATTCCTCAAACGACCAAAATGCCTCTTCCACACTTCTTTCACTTCCACTCACCGTGACTCCATTCTCTCTCTTCATTTTCACACTACTGTACCAAACTTTTCTTCTCCTCTTTCTCTTTTAACCCCCTTCCAAAATAGTTTCTTTCTCCTTTTACTCTCACCTACCATTTACTTCACTTGCCTATTATATACAGTGTATTCTCTCTTCCACCTCCTCTGCAGTGTTCTCATATAAGCCTTCCTTTTTTCTCTACTGCATCTTTCACTTCTGACCACCAAGCATTCCCTTTCTTGCCCCTCTTCTGTATCTTGTATCCCACTACCTCTGCTGCTGTCCTCATCACTAGTGTCTTAAACATTTCATACATATCATTCACTCCCATGCCCTCCCCTATACCCAGCCTTGCATCCTCCAGCACCTCACCCACCATCCTCTTATATTCCTCTCTATACTCAATGTCATTCAATCTTCCACTTGCCACCTCCCTCTTTTTCCCCAGTTCACCCCTCCTACCATACTCCCATTTTACTCAGTAAAATTAATAAAATCCGAACACTTGAAAGTCCCAAGAATTTTGGATTTTTGAGCTTTGACTGTACTCTTTTGTTCCTATCTACAAATCAGACGCCAACCACAAATCCCAGTTTAAACAACTGCACGAGTTATAAAAACAAAGAGTAAATTATCCAAGTGCAGGGGCCTATAAAATTTCACATTTAATATGAACAATGATTGAAGTACTAGAGTTTTTTTATTGTGTTATTCTGATGAACTTGAATATTATTAAGATATGAGTTCTTTATAAATTGAACTTTATTGGAGTGAAAGACATAATTAACAACCTCCCCCCAATACAAACTATGAAGTCAAACCTGTTCAAAAATGACAGTGATGAGCTCCTTCATGAGAAAGGCGTCTTGCACCTGCCATGAAAATATTGTCGTCAGTTGCCTTGCAACCTGGTCGAACCTGAGGCGTGAAGAAATATAGATTTCAATTCAAGGTACCGCTAGCTATAATGTTGGTGCATTACTCAAAAATCAAGTATGATAGATAAAGAAATTCATCCTTATAGCACCTCTCAAGAGTTTGAACTTAGTACTGTAATGTGAAAACAATATTTAAATACAAGATGCAATTGCTCTACTAGCAAATATCTGGGCTGTGAATTTAAGTTAAATACTAAACTTTTTAGGTGTGTGCACCATGATCTTTTACATAAATTACACTTAGCTATAGGATTGACTGTGCTGTATATACATGACATACTTGTTAGGCTTGAGTGTGAGCTGGACAACGAGGTTGTTGACTTGTAGAACCACTGGGTGACACATATAGTGGATCTGTGGCTGTGGTACCTGCTGTGGAGGAAATAAAGCAAATGAGTGGTGTTACTTGCCAATAAAGCCCTAGATAATAATTAGTTTTTATCATACAGTTTTACATTTTAAATGATTATAAGGAAATTATAAATTATTATAAAAAAGAGTAGCAGGAAAGGGAGTGCATGGTGGTCAAAAATAGTGAAAGATGCAGTAGAGAAGAAAAGGAATGCTTATAGGAGAACACTGTAGACTAGAGGAATGTGTCAGAGGAAGTGAAAGAGAGAACATAATGTATGTAGGAGGCAAGCGAAGAGGATGGTAAGTGAGAGATAACTCTAGGGGATGAGAGGATGGAGGAAGTGAAGGAGTTTAAGTACTTGGGAACAGTTCTGTGTAAACATGGAAGTATAGAAGAAGAAATTAAGGAGAGAGCAATGAGAGGTAGACAGATCATAGGATCACTGGAGAGGATTATGAAGGGTAGAAGTGTGAGTATGGAAGTGGAAATGGGACTAAGACATAGTATAATCCCGTCAACACTGACATATGCATCAGAGACATGGACATGGAGTAGGGCTCACCAGTCTAGAATAGGTGCAGTGGAAATGAGTTACTTGAGAGGAGATTGTGGACTTATTAGGTGTGATGGAGAAAGTAATGAGTTTGTGTATGAGATGAGTGAAACATAAAACATTGAGGTGGTTTGGAAATGTGGAGAGAATGACAAGGTGAAGAGTTTGTAAAGAAGGTGTATGGAAGTGAAGTTGGAATCCAAGAATGGGTGGAACAGGTTGGAATTACTGTATTAATGGTATTGGAGATATGCCAGGGGAATACATTCTATGGAAATGGGCATTGAAGGTTTAGCTGTTTCAATGCAATGAAGGTGTCTTGCACAAAATTTACTTCTGTGCTTTACATATAGAAAGCAGGAATAAGAGGTCAACCTCTTTCATTGTTCACATTAGCATATGTACCCTCCAGGCAATTTTGGCAATAATCCCATGTTCAAACCTACCTGATGTATTTGTTGAAGATTTTGAGCTGGGTTGGCAATCTGAACTTGTTGCTGTACTGAAGGCTGTGCTGGTGACTGGATAAACCTTGGTACAAACTCAGGTGCATCAGCCGAGAGTGAAGATGTTTTCTTCGCTTTTGACTCTTGAGCATCTGAAAATGAAAGCATAAAGAATAAGGCATGATACAATATGAAGGGAATTGTGTCACAGTCAAAATCAGATACAGCAATCTGAGACAACAGTTTCCTTTCACTCTTTAAGATATCAAATCAATAGAATGAATCTAAACTCTTTGAGCCATGGTTTTTGCCTGTATTACTTCACTTGGGTTTGGAACAGTTTCAAACCAGTGGGACATAAATAGTATTAGCAATTGCACACCTACAAATATGTTTACGTTTCTATGAGAAACACAAATGGCGGACTTAGATTAAATATCTCAAGTTTACGAGTGCATGGTAGTATGCTGGATGTAAGAAATAAAGTGAAAGATTTAGGAGTGCTACTAGACAAAAATATCTTTTTCAAAGCTCAAATTAAATCAATTTGTGAAGATTATTGGTTACTATTTGAGGTACCGTACATTGCTCTTGTTATAAAATATTTAGATGAGGATACCATGAAGATGCTTCTTCACAACTATTTCATAAGCAGACTGGATAATTGAAATTCCCTCTATTATGGTTTGCAAGGCTATTAGTTAAGAAAATTGCAAAATATAAGGAACAGGTCTTCCATCTCGTGAGAGTATTACTCCAGCACTCTTTGACTTACATTGGCTATCAATAAAGGCGAGGATTGTGTACAGTACAAAATATGTCTTCTAACATTTCGAGCCTTGAAATTTGGAAAACTGGAATATTTAAAGAATCTTTTAAGAGGTTTTCATATAAATACCTCTATGGAACTCAGGCATAGTGATAAAGAATACAGGTTAAATAAGACGAGGAGCAATCTGATATTAGGTTTCAGAGCATTTGAAAGATGTGCACCAAGGCTCTTTAATGGATTTCCACTAAATGTCCAGAGTAGTGAAAATTGCACGATTTTTAAGAAAAGACTGAAAACTCATCTGTTCGTTGAGTGTTACGACATGGACAATATGAGCATTACAAGTGACTATTGTGTTGAATAATATTAAGGGAGTCCCTGTGGAGCACCTTCTGCTGGTGGAGCGGGGCCTCGAATATATTACAAACAAGTAGGTAACAAATAACACCACACTTGGTGAATACGATTGAATGGTACCCAAACACATTATAATTATATACCCGGCATATACCGGCTATGATGAGAAGAGTATTCCAGTATGTTAATCCACATCAATGGGATTCCACCAAACTATCTAACTTTTAGTTATAGCTCTGATGTCTGGCACCCACTAAGAACTTGCCCCAAGGGGAGGGCCATGATTTCCAGTACTCTGTCAATACAAGTTTCTTCACTGAGTCATTCCCTCCCATTACACTCATATTCCTGTTTCATAATAATACGTGTAATGACCAACAAATAGTGTAAGGTAACAACAATAAAACAGAATAATACCCAACAATATTTAATGACACTGATTATTGGCTGTGCTACCCTCTGGAAATAAAAGTGATCGAGGAGTCAGAAATGGACTAAGTTAAGTTATTAGGGGAGTGAACATACATATAATTTGGGGTTGTGGAGTAAGATAACATACAACACATACCATATTTACCAGTAGATGTGACTTGGGTGTGGTCTTGGGGCTGGGATTGTGTTAAAGAGACTTGCTGGGGTACGTCTGGGGATACATGTGGACGCCTCAGATCAGCCACCAGTCCACCAGCCTCGTTCACACCCACAGCACGCCCACGCCCACGCCCACGCCCTACCCCAACCTCCATCACGCTCTCCGGCACCCACGACTCTACAGGAAAAATTCTCAGCTCGTATACTCCACCGTGGCACTGCTAAATAGCGAGTAAACCCGGGACATCAACCTCTCTCACTGGTGCTGTGGTACTCAAACTTTACCTACCAAAGTTAGTAAATCCATACTTTAATAAAATCATATAACTTATTAATATATATAAAATAGTATTGAATATAATTTGTATTTGAGTCAGAATTATATTAACAAATCAACCTGGGGTTAATAAATATACATTTTAATATTTTCGGCAAAGGTAGGCCATATCAGAAGCAACGGTTATTATCACCACTTATTTAGCTTTCACCTTGCGTACTTATATTAATCACGGAATTATAAGAATTAGTTATTATACAGTATTATATTAAATAAATCATATATACTATCAATTTAATAAGTACAAATAAAATTAAATAATTAAAAGATTTATCCATTATTTTCACTCCACCCAAGGTAGTATTGCCAATTACTGGGAAATTTCTTTATTTTACAGAATTTTGAAATCCATACAGGGAAATTATATAAAGATTGTTCAAGAGTAAAAAGGGAAATTTCTTCCAGACGAAATACCAAAAAGACCGTCAATGATCAAGAGTAAACGGGGAATTATTGAGGCAAAAAGGGAAATTCTAAAGGTGTCGTTAGGGAATTTGAGTCAAGCAGACCTGGCATTACTGACCCAAAATGTAAATAAACACAAATCAGCTGGCAAAGCGTAGATTTATCATATATTTTTTCCGAGGGCAGAAAAATAAAACAATAGTTGGTGGACACAAGATGAAAGCAATGAGATAGAAGATAGACTAACGATACTCTGCAAATTAAAAAAGACAACGTAGGTAAAGACTAAAGATAATAATAAAGAGTACATGCATACGGTATACCAAGAGGAACCAATATGGAGCTGCTAAAAGAAGCCAAGAATGTGGTGGATTTCGCTACTAATGTGAGCCGTTTTTATAAATGCACTTACTTTTCTATTATTACTTTGGCAAATATTGAAAGAATTACCGTTATTGCGTACCTTCATTACCTAACGTTAAGTTACTTATTTAGACTATTCTTACACTATTTTCTTCTATGGCATTTCCTCCGCAAATTTCCATGATAGGGCGCCCATATTCAATGGAAATTTTGAAATTAGCCTGACATTACCTGACCTAACCTAACCTAGACCACAGCAGACTACTGGGACCTAACCTGGGCAGACTACTGGAAAATAACCGTGGTAAAGTACAGGAAATGATTGGGGCAAAATACTTGGACCTAGCCGGATCTGCAACACTGCTACAAAACGGTAATTCTTTCAATAATTACTGCACAATAATTTCAGGGTAACTGATAGCTTAAACAGGGCAGTTATTTGCAAAATTTCTATGTCTCTATATAAGCTTCTTACAGAATGATATATAGAATTTGAATGAGAAATTATCAGTAACAGAACATTATGACATTTTCAAGAAAGAAACAAAAATTGTATGCAGTTGGTATATATTAATACAGGTCTTAATCAGGATGAAAACAGTATTAATATGATGATGGAAACGCATAAGATACTTTTCCTGTTCACTTGCCGAACTGAAATGTATAATCCATGTGATTGGTTGACATGCTGTTTTACATTGCAGTACCCAGTTCTACACAAAGCCACAGTTGACAATGACACTCCAACTCCTGGCTACCTATATGAGGAAATAATCAGTATCCTTTTATGGTTTGGTGGAAGATAATACTGTATTGTGTTCAGTAACTTCAGTGGCTACTTGAGCATACTGTATATATAGAGGGAAGGTGGCCGAGTTATTAGTGTTCTGGACTCGTAACCTCTAGGTCGGGAGATAGATTCTTCTCAGGTGAAGGCCTGAGAATATTTACTCTTCTGATTTGAGTTTCAGGCACTAACTATTAGGCTATCGAATGTCGTAAAACACCCTTGCTGGTACCATAACAGCTGCAGTATTAGGACATTACCCACACTTCCCTCCCTCTGTGGCTGGGTACCAGTTCGGAAGTCATGAAGTGTGTGTGTGTGTGTGAGTAGCAGTTGACCTGGGCCATGGTAACAGGCTTGATGAAGTTTATGGCCAGTGTCAGAACATATAAAAATAAAACAATTATTTTTATACAGTACAGGTATTCTTTGTTTGATATTCTTTGATGTACTGTACAGGCATACAGTGTACTGGTACTCTGTTTTACTATATTTTGTTAGTCTGTGATGTTATTCTATATTAATCTCTGAGGGTAAATTATATTTTCCAGTGAACAATGTTTTTCTTATCTGCACTTTAACAAGATAAACCTTAACTACAATCACAGAGTTGAGCCACCATTCCCCAGGTCACCGTCAACTGCTGCTTGACTTCTTCCTGGCTCGCCTTCAGTCTGCATCATGGCCTGGCAAGCAGAAGGTGCCCACAAAACTTATAATAGACTGACAGCATACTGTATTAAACTTTCTATTTAAGTACAGTAGGTAGTTTTACAGGGACACAACACCTCACCATAAATAACACACCTATACCACCACCCCCCAAAAAAAATACTTGGCATAACATACAATACATCCATAACATTCGAACAACATATCACAGCCATCAAAAATAAATGCATGCAAAAATTTACAGCCCTTAGATCACTTGCCAGTGTAACATTTGGACACAACAAAGAAACCACAACCAGTGTGCAAACAATATGGATTATGCAAGCCCAGCCTGGGCCTCAAACCTCACTGGGACTCATTTCAACACCCTTCAGACCATACAGAATAAATCCTTAAAGATAATCACAGGCTGCACAGCTACCACACCTACAGACCACTTACACCATGAAACCAAAGTCCTCATAATCAAGGATCATCTTGACATGAGAGGCACACAAACACTTGCTACAGCCACCACAAACCCACACCATCCACTACACTACATGGCAAAACACCCACATATGCCAAGGAACATCAAAACAACACCCAGTACCGGTACATGAAACCATACACAAATACTATCATCTCTTACACCCTGTCCACCCCAAACCAGTCTCCAGAAACATATCCTTACTCAAATCAATCATCAGTCCATCCAAACACTCAAAAACAACACTCAGTTGCTTGCACAACCTCCTGACATCCACCCATCTGAATCCTCCCTTACCCGTGAGGACAGAGTCCATCTGGCCAGGCCGCGGTGTGGCCACCACCCGGCCCTTCTGACATATCAGAAGAAGCTGGACGGAGCTATTGTAGATGCCTGTCCAGGATGCAACACAGCACTCCATTCTATTAAACACATTATGGAATATTGCAATGTACCGTACACAATCACACTCGCCAACTTCGACATGTTTTTTTTATTATTTTATTCTTTTGTTGAGTCCAGCGGCTAGTCACCCATAACACCCTTGTGGGCATTAAGTATCTATTTATTGACTCAGCTAGTAAGCAGGCTGGTAGTCAGGATGTGCTTGTACAGTGAATGTGGGTGTGTATAAAGATGGATGTGTTGCAGGTAGTACGTATCTTAAGCCAAGTGTGTGCTCGGGGCCACAGAGGGGTGAGGGTACTACTGAGAAGCCGAGATGGTGAGCTGAGACAAGTTGCTGCCACTGGGGGACCACCTGACCCTCTACTGGCCAACACTCCACAACTCTTCCTCAACTCAGCCATACAGGTCATCTCTTTTACATACTGTACATTATTGTAAACCTATGCTGACTTTACCAGACTTCACATCACTTGACTGAGTTTAATTTTACCTTGATCATATCAAACCTCTTTATTAATTGACCAAGGTCAACTTTTTATTATAGTACATATATGGTGAGGTCTAGTTAGGGAAAGTTAGGGAGATCCAAAGTCATGTTCCATGTACTCATACTGTAGTAAATATAAACAAGAAAGAAAGTCTGTGAGGTGGCCCTTCAACTCCCAGTTGTGGGTAAACTTGAGAGGGAGTGTGTCAGCTAGGGGTGGTGAGAGGCAATGCACACCATTTATAAATTGGTATTTGCCAACCATTATGAAAAAAAATAGATGATTGCAAATGTGTAAATATGAAAGTACAATGTATGAACATATTTACATCCATTGAAAAAGAAAGTTACTAATTATATCCTTAACTGTTACAGGAGCTATTGACTCAGCTGTTTGACCCTAAAACTATGAAGGAAGATGAGGAATGGTTGTCAGGTGAGGGATTTGTGAAAGCCATTGATTGTTATTTTATATATTTTTTAACACATGAATAATTAATTGAACATTATATTTTCAACAATTTGCTGATTTTTTAAGGGGGCTTTGCATTGTTTACAATTTGAATTTTATGGATTCATCCAAAGTATGTTACAAACAAGCTTCCCTCCAAATGTAATTCTGTTTTGTGATATTTAGTCGAGGAATCAGTCGCCTCCAGTTGTCCTGAAAATCATGACCCTCCTAATGAAGAATTTTATCATTATGTTTAAGGGGAGAGTATACTTTTGGTACATTGGAGTGCCTTGATTCCTCCAAAATACGTGTATGCCAGGAAACAGGACCAGATGGACAAAAATAAAGGCGTCCTGTTGCTTGGAATAGTTTGGAGGAATCAGTTGCTCCAGATTTGCCAACACTGTACTTCCTCCTTAAACTAGGATTGGTATTGCCCCTATTTTTAATAATCATCATCATTATAATCTTCCAAGCTTGCATAGATCAGCCTTTTTGTTACCCGCTGGCTACTTCCCAGGCATGACTGTCAATTTCTCAGGGCTTAAGCTTTCAGGACCTCATTTAACATTATTCTCATCTTCCCACATCCATATTTCCATCCACATCCAAACTTGTAGTATTCTTAATCCAGGCAATATTAATTATTCTCATTGCTATCCAAACCATCTTCCATGAATTACAGTACTTCAGTAATGGGAAACCTGGGAAGAGTACGGTACTTTTATTTACAGTACTTTCAAGATTTACATCTGTACATTTGAAGGTATCGGTATAACATTGTACAATGTTCCATAAATGTAATAGTATGGCTGAAATTGAAATACATAACAACCATTAATGCTTGCCTTGTCTATCCTTAGGTCAAGCCCCGTGCGAGAGGGAAGGGTCGGATCCTTTGATGGGGCAAGGGGGATATGGGGGAGGGGCTGGTGGGGGTCGATATCAAGGCTTTGGGTCTACTCCTAACATTCAGCCAGAGAGTCTAGTCACACAGGTTAGTCAGACTAAAGTTATAATTCTCTTCAACAAGGTTATGTTTTGGTCTGGCTTGTTAGTTTGATTATGCAAAAATTTGTACAGTATGTTGTTTATTGTAAAATATTTCCCAGAAGTGGGCCTCGTGACTGGCAACAATTGAATAGATTTGGGGAGAGATCTGGATTTAGATCCACAAATTCTTTTGTCTGTATGTCAGCATGATTACACAAAATTGTGTGTGGATTTTACACGTTTTTATCTAAGGTGGTCTTGTGACTGGCAACAAATTCTGAGATTTTGGGAGAAATTTGAATCCAGGATAAAAAGGGCAAAGAATTATTTATTCTACTTATGTTTGCAGTTGTAGCCTGAGTTTGCGAGTTTCATTGTATTTATGTAATTATAGAACAAGGCGACAACAAGCTTTTGTCGAACCTCATGCTTTACATGTATGTATCTAACAGGTGCGAGGCTTTGTGGAACGTGTCATATCCCCACCAAGTGATGGTCGGAGATTGGCCACTGACTTACTTGGAGGAAATGATAAGGGGGATTACCAACCTCTCTCCCTCCCATCCCTCAATCCTTCCCTCCCCTCCCCCACTTTACCCCAGGTGTCAATGCAGCCACACATTCCCATCATTTCAGCATCCCAGCGAAGCAGGTACAAAGGTGAGTGAATAATAATCTTTTAGCTAATGTTATCAGAAATCAAACCCAGTACTCCACTGTCATAATTTGCTTATGCCCTCATATAGTTTTATACATAATGCTCACAAATCTTTGCAAAATGCTCACCCAATCTTTTTAACACCTATTTTATGCATTTTATAACTGTATCATCACAATTTCTTTTAAAGGTTGCAAAATATTTCTCGCATTTCAGTGACTTTCCTTATTCCCTCTGTTAAGATTCATAAAAGCCATAAACAAGTTACTATTTTACAGGCTTTTTCCATTAACAGGTTATTAAGCTGTCTATCAAGGAGATATTGTGCTGTTAATAGAGCATCTCGTTCTTAAGTTAGTAGGTCTGAATAATTATTGGAATAAGGTTGCTATATATATATGTACAATACTTCTTTTGTACACTCTTGATGACTTTTATTTCCACAATGACAAATGCACAGTGCAGACCTTATGTTGACTAAATATGGAAACAGCACAGAAAACTATTATACAGAGAAGATTGCATGCCATTACTCCATTTTATCCACTTTGAATGGGCTAGTATTTATTAGTTTCAACAATGCCATACTTCTGTAATGTATATTTTCTTAGCCCACAAGAAGGGGAAGGCCGGAGGAGGTTGGGCAAGTGACGAAGAAGACGAGGATGAACTACCACCCTTGTCGCCACCCTCCCCACAACCTCCATACCATGACTTCCCACTCAGCACATCCAAGGAAGAAAGCTGTTCTGAGCAGAAAGGTGTGGAGTTGAGATGGGGCCCAGAAGAGGAATTTCTAATCACCAGAATTGACTCAAAGTCCTCATGGCCCATGGCCCATGATGCCTTGGTTACTCTCTGTAGGGACTGTTCTGCTCTCAACATTGAGCGTCTCTTGAGGATGGTTGGGGATCGGCTTCTGGGGTTATTGGAATCGGAGGAAGGTACTCAACTTCATTCAGGGTTCGAAGCCACTTTGGGAAATGTAAGTGTACACAATCAGGAGCTAGGAATGCCTAATGTTTCAGTGCAGGACAATAGTTTACCTAAGGACATGAATGCCCGTCCTTTTACTGCTCCAGCGATGACTGCAAGTGCTTCCCTGATACTAAGTGACACCTCAAGTACTTTGGAAGCATCCCTCACCTATCCTACAACTTCTAGTACTCCTGTCACAACAATCCACTCACCTGCTATATGTACTGCCCCTGACTTCAAACAGGCAAGCCACTCATCCTCATCTCTAGACAACTTAACTCCACCCATGACATCTGGACCACAAGCAACTTCTTTACATCACCCCTGCACTTCCTCTCCAACCACTCCCTCCCTGAACAGTGTGAAGCTTCTTGTGCTCCTGTTGCTGGTAGAGTTTGGGTTACACTATGAAGTATTTTCCCCAGCCTTGATTAACACTACACTTGGTGTAGTCTTGGCTAAGGTTCACAGAGAGGGAGCCGAATCTGTTGTGAAAACAAAAGCCAGGAAGCTCTCCCTTATTGTAGCCAAGTTGGTGTGAGTGAAAATTGATAAGATCAGCGAGGGAAGAAGGAAACAAAATTATATAGATTAACTTGTGGATGGATGGATGAATGAAACATAGGAGAGAAAGATGATAGGAAGGAAGGAATGATGACAGAATGAATGGAGATAAGAGAGAACTCAGGATGGAAAGCACGGATGCAAATGTGAGATAATTTATTCACTGTACTAATTTTGATAGCAAAGTTTTAGTTTTTTTATATTAGGTTAACTATACAATATAACTAAAATTCAATATTATTACAACAACTGTAGAGGCTAATTTTCATTATCATTTGGTTGTGGTGCTGAAATTTTAATGGGAAATAGAGGCAGAAACTTTTTTGAGAAACTGTATAATAAAACATTTGCTCATACCTGTGCACTTTTACTGATTTTTGTTAAACTGTACCCAATGAAGTGCAAATATTTATACGAGTACTGATTTTGATGCCTAACTGATTCTGTTATCAATAAATGTTATCAATAAATAAACCCTGTGTGTTTAACTATAATTTTACTTACTTGAGTTCTGCTACGATTAAAAATGGAAATTTGGAAGTTGAAGTAAATAATGGGATGGAAGTATAAGGGGAAATTAGTGAAAGAAAGGAGAGTGGGACTGAGAAAGAAGGCAATTTACAGGTACACTTTCATTCTTCTATCTGTTGACTTAGTACCAGTACTGTACAATAAACAATTTGTTTAGTCAGTTCTCTTTCAAAGAGTCATGAACCTGTGAGGCATCAAACTGTATGAGGAAGAGACTGAAGAGTTTCTATAACCTGCATGAATATACTGAACTCTACAGTACCGTATACTCCAGGCAGGAAGATGGTCGACTGGTACAAGAACAACACTATTGTTATGTATTGAGACTCTGACAAAGAAATCTAAGTAGCCTAATAGCATTGAGCAAGGCAATCCAGGATAGTAATGAAGAAGATAAATGCATGATGGTACTCTGATTTTTACTTGCCCGGTAATTTTTGGGATATCTAGTGTAAGTATCGTATGATTAACAGCTACATGTGCCTTAATAATGACTGCATAAGCACATGTATATGAGAGCCATTCCCAGATAAGTTTCGTCCCATCTTGCCCTCATCTCCCCCATGTTTAAAATCCTTGGTAATGTTATTTCATTATAAATACCCCGTAATGGGTCATATAACCTTCTGAGGTATAGGACTATTGATTCTCATTCTCTCTCTTTCTGATATTATGTATAAATACTGTACGATTTTCAGTTCAGTCCATAATAATAAAAGTCTATGGTCAACCCCACCCACATTTTACATACATTTTTACAAGCTACCCAAAATTTGGCATAGGCCAATATATACACCGCGTGGAGTGCATTGGTATTGGTGTGTTGGTGATGGCGGCCACGAAAGTAGTAATACTGACATTGGAGGTAGCGCTGATCGTGATGGTGACGGTGATAATAGCTCTAAAGGTGAAGATAGTGTTGATGGTGTAAGCGTAGTGGTAGTGGAAGTGATGTTTTGATGGTTGAACTCAAATAATGGTATTGTGTATAGTGGAGGTGTCGGTGTAGGAGTGGTGATGTTAGTGACAATACTGATGCTGGTGGTGATATGGAATGCATCGTGAAATTTAATCTAATAATATTCTTATATAACAAACATATACAAAAAGACCCAAGCTAATCGAGCGTTATCAATCTGCACTAGGTTTTACTTGAGACTACAATAAAAAGTTAGGGAATGCACAATAATCAACAGTGCTATAAAATTATAAAATTATCTTCGACTGTACGTAAATATTTGTTAGTGGATGTACTGTTGTTGGAGGTGGTGGAGGCATGTAAATAAATGGTGATGGTGGGTGTACAGCAGGTGGGGAAGAAGACGTATACAATAATTACTGGTCTAGTGAGAGGACCTGGACTGTACTTAAGTGTACTTCCATTACTGTACAGCAGGTTTGTGCTCATCCTTCTGCTGGCTGTCTACACTAATGAGAGAGAGAGAGAGAGAGAGAGAGAGAAAGAGAGAGAGAGAGAGAGAGAGAGAGAGAGAGAGAGAGAGAGAGAGAGAGAGAGAGAGAGAGAGAGAGAGAGAGAGAGAGAGAGAGAGAGAGAGAGAGAGAGAGAGAGAGAGAGAGAGAGAGAGAGAGAGAGAGAGAGAGAGAAGAGAGAGAGAGAGAGAGAGAGAGAGAGAGAGAGAGAGGGAGAGATTATTGTAGCTCTCAGACGCTGGTGTTGTACAAGTTTGGTCTCCCTCGCGGGCTGGCTTCAACAACTTATCATAACTATAATTGATCTTGTAATGTTGGTGGGAGAAACGAATGTGTACGGTCGCCGAGAAAGTTTTGTTGATATTACGGGACTGTAGAGGGCGATAGAAGGGCGATGTGAGAGCGGACCAAGGGAGGGAGGGGAGGGAGACAGAGTATGAGGTAGAGTATAAGGAAAGAAAAGAGGAGGGGGGGGAAAGTAGGAGAGAGAAAGAATACTAGGTAGAGTATAAGGGAGGAAAGGAAGGGGTCAAGGTATGGGAGATGGAAGAAGGAAGTGAGGAAAGACAAGTGTAAAGGGGAAAGGAAGATAGGAGGGGTAGAGAGTACTGGAGACTGAATGGCAGAGGGAGGGTGTAAGGAGGTGAAGATGCTGAGGGAGAAGTGGGGAAGACTTGAGTTCACAGGGAAGAATAATGAAGGAGGGAGGAGGAGCACTGGAAATCTGTCCATAACGTTTTCAGATATTTTGTTTACAAATAGAAGGACTGATGGACAAACTGACAGATAGACAGACATACAGAGGTGAATACGTAATTTCTTTATCTTTGTTTGTTGTGAAGGGGAAGATAGGAGGGAAAAGAGGAAGGAAAGAAATGAGAGAAAAGGCGCAGAAGTAAATGAGGAAGAGTGAAAGACGAGAGGAGGGAAGGAGAGGGGTGGGGTTGGTGCAGAGAGAAAAAAAACAAACAGAATGGAGGAAACTAAATGAGTGTT